>PVJA010003238.1:0-97423 GCA_004027025.1 Myocastor coypus
CATTCCTCCCCCTTTCCCTCCTCTCTCCATTCCTCCACTTTTCCCTCTCCCTGTCCCTCCCCGTCTCCCTTCTGAGGGAAGCCAGCTGCCACACTGTGGAAGTCCTCCTAGCCCATGTGGCAAGCAGCTCGCCGATGCCTATGCAGTGGCTGCCACCAGCACCCCCCAAGGAGTCTCGCTGGCAGGAGTGAAGCTGGGGTGAGCAAGCACCCCAGCAGCAGTTCCTAGACAGCAGCCCACGGAGACCGAGCTGGAAGCACTCAGCTCAGCCCCACCAGGAGCACCAAGCCACAGGAGCTAATAAGTGTTCCTCATTTGTAGCCGCGGTGCTCTTCAATAATTCATTCCACAGACATAGCTAACTAATAGAGTAACCAGGGACAACGCTGCTTAGGTTTCCAGTGCTTTCAGAAGGGTCTCGTCTCTTTTCAACTGTGTGGCCCTTGTGTGATATCAGGCAGAGGATGCAGAAAGCCTCATGCCCCAGAGAGCCCCCGCCCAAGCTCGCAGCTTCCAGCCCTGGTATCTACGCCATCTGCCCCTCTGTGCCACCCCTGTGACCCTCACACCCTCCACCAGGGTCCGCCACCCAGCGCTGTCGCAACGGAACTGCATGCTTTTCGGGGAGGGCCGCATGCAGACCACAGCCGGTGACTTCTGTAAGCGTTACTTTTAGGGCGGTGTAGACTGAATCTGTGGGAATTGCGCCCTGCTGCAGACCTCTTTGCATCCCCCCACTTTTCCCCAGCCCTCGGAGCCTTTAAGAGAGCGCCTTTGGGTGCAGGTCTGAAAGATGATCCCGGGTTAACTCCGAGGACCTGAGCACTGCAGCCTCTGCTGTTCTTCCGCTGCTAGGAGACTCATCAGAAGTCGGCGTGTTAGGGTCGAGAAGCGCACCGCGCGAAGGAAGACTCTAAAAGATGTTCTCTCATGCAAAAGCAAGGGGATTTTATTTTTTAAGCATGTATGGGGCTCACCGAATGCGCAGGAACAGAGCCCTGAGCAAGGTGTGGACAACGTATTTAAGCCCACAGATAAGGGCAGGAGGCATTTAGCAAGCACAATTATAAAAGCAAATAGCACTGGTTAATTTAAATGGTTTTTTATACAGTTATTGGTGGGGATATCTAGGAGAAGGTTTAGGGTTAAGCTATAAGGAAGTTTTTTAATATTTTTTATATATTTTGTTATACTTTTATAACTAGTGGTCAGGCTTATCTATATAAAAATGTAGGCTAGAAACATAGGTCAGGCCACGCTTAGGTTATAGGTGTTTAACATTAACCAGACTCTATTTTGGTGGTCTTTTTGGGAGTTAGAGTCTTGAGACACGTTCTTTTCAGAGGCACGTCTGTGGGGCCATGCGGGCTTTACAAAAATCCCTCTTACAGGCGAGTGCATGCGACCCCGGATCTGCTTCTAAAGAGCTGTGGCGACGTCCATACTGCAGATGAGTTTTTGTCATGAAAATATGAGCCTTAAAAAACTGTGATGAATTTATTCGAAGCTCACGCGATTCTATAAGGCTGCCCATAATTGCGGGTAAACGCATGCTTCGTATTCATAAGATATGGTAACGAAAACAAAGTCTCTCCACGGATGTTAAAATGTCCTAAAACAGCTAGAAATTAAACTTGTTAAGAAGCCAGAAAACCCCCAAGCGAGCCAGCCGAGGACACAGGCTGACACTTCCACCCTCTCTTCACCTCCGCAGCAAGTTCGCAGCGGGACCACCAGCCGGGGCGGCCGGATGGCAGGGGCTCTGCCCCCTCGGGAACTGCCCTCCTGGAGACTTCACTCTTGAAGGTCACAGCTGCTGCCAGAAGAGAGCTAACACTGCCCCTGACAGTGACAGCATGAATATTTCATTATAGCCCTGCGAGGCTCCCTTCTGTATCTGAATTCTTAATGGGTTTGGTTTGACATCCGGTCAGGTCACACCAAGCCTTAGGGTCCTCAAAGTGAACCCGGGGCTCATCTTAGACCCACAGCCAAAGGCTGTCTCCAAAAGGCTGCATGGGAGAGGAAAAAGGAGGGGTACAAAGAGGACTAAAGCTGGACGCGGTGCCCACAGATTCAGAATCTATACAGCCCTTAAAAAAGTTCCAGAAGTCATTCGCTATATGGTCTGCGTGCATTGATTATTTTAGCAACTGCACCCCCGTTGCCAGAGTGTTGGACAGTGGACCCTAGGGCATGGTGTTAGAGTCACAAGTGGGCACAGAGGGTCGCTGGTGAAGATACCAGAGCTTGAAGCTACAGTTCCATCCAGGACTTGCCCCCCCCAAACAGGGTTTCATGAAGTGGGTAAGATGCCCAGTCTGGACACAAGTCTCCCCCGGGCTCAGCCCCAGAGCATGAGCAGGGCAGGTCTCTGCCACCCTGCCTCCCTGGTTGCTAATGTCTGCCTGCCTGGCACACGGTTTTTAAAAGGACCCTAAATCTGCACCAAGGCTGGGCAGGAAAGCATGTTATAAATGATTAATAAGACCTTCCAAGGGGGCCAGGCATGGTGGCGCACGCCTGTAATCCCAGCACTCGGGAGGCTGAGGCAGGAGGATCGGTGTGAGTTCGAGACCAGCCTGGGCTACAAAAGTGAGCTCAAGGCCAGCCTGAACTGCATAGTGAGACCCTGTCTCAAAAAGACAAAAAAAAAAAAAAAAAAAAAAGACCTTCTAAGGGGATTCACCAGTTCAGATGCCTCACTGATGGCAAGCAGCAGACAGTATTACATAAGTTGGCTCAGGGAAGAGGAAGAATAGTTAGAGCTGGCATTCATTCAGCAAACTGACTGAGCCACTGCCATGAGACTAGGTAGTGCAGGGTAAGCCGGGAGAGAAGGGAAGCAACAGATCCTTTCAAAACCTGAACAAAACCCAGGAAACATAGAGTTAATGGAATCTAAGGCAAGAGAGAATTTGGAGGTGTCACCATGTATTAAAAGTTGCTGAAATTTATGTAAATTGGGTGTCATAAGTCACAGGTCTATTTGTTATTCAACAGCTTAAAATTGTGCACCTTTCATCAAAGTGAAAAGAAAAGGCAACGCTGAAGGCTTAAAATGTGAAATCGTTTGCCCCGGTTTGTGCGGCGGCGGCGGTGCGGGAAGGAGGCTGGGAGGGCCACCAAGCTGTCTGGACCCAGGCCGCCCTGGCCGCTGCCACCTCCCCCGCCGCAGAGCCTGGCACTGTGAGCGTGGAACGCGAGGAAGCCGGTGTGGGAAGCCTCTGTCCCCCAGCGCCATAGGCCTGCCGGAGGAGGTCGCACCGGAGCAGCGTGGGACCTGGCAGATTCCCCAGCCCACGGCCCTCTTCACAGAGGCTGTGGAGACGGCCAAGGCGAAGTCTGCGAAAGGAAGGAGCCCCTCCCAAGAGCTCGGCCTGAAGGCAGTCCTGCCCTGGGGGTGCTCACCAAGTCACAATGCAGAGTTCACACGTAGTTGGTAGTCGTAGTCGCTGTTGGTCCCCCCCAGCCCAACTCTCTGGGCTCTGAGAAAAGGTTGAGCCATCAGCTCTAAAAGAACCACTTCACCGTTTCCTTTTGCCTCTCTCAGTCCCTGCCGTGGGGCCATTAAGCGCATCTCTCTGGTGGCCCTTCTCTCTGTCTATGTCTGTCACCTCCGGAGGCCCACGACACCCGGCCGATCACTGATCCCAGCACCCACCTGTGCCGCTCCTTTCACAGCGTGAGTTCCCCTCCCCTCCTTCACCTGGCCATCCCCTCTGAGGCTCTCTGCCTTGTGGGGCCTGCAGCTGCCCATGCGCAGGCCTGCTCCTCCCCACGCACGCGCGCACGCGCAACACTGGAGCTGCTTCGGTGGTGACTGAAGACCGTGTTCCTCCTTCCTCACCAACAACGCAAAGGCTTGAATCTCGTGTCATTGAAAGCCCTCTGCACAGCCTTGCCAACACTTGGTAGGCTGAGGCAGGAGAGTCAGTGCGAGTTCGAGACCAGCCTGGGCCACAAAAGTGAGCTCAAGGCCAGCCTGAACTACATAGCAAGACCCTGTCTCAAAAAGACGAGAGAGAGGGGCCTGGCGGGATGACTCAGTGGCCTAAAGCCCCTGCTTGGGAAAGCTTGGGTGGCTTCAGGGACCGCAGTTCGATCCCCGGCACCACATGCTGCGCCAGCCCTGCCCTCGGAGCGGGCTGAGCCAGCCATAAAAATGAGTGAATAAACAAATAAAGCCTCTGAAACAAGAAAAAAATAAATAAAATAAAATAAAAAATTCTTTAAAAAAAAAAAAAAAGATGAGAGAGAGAGAGAGAGAGGCGCAGGAAGACCAGGGCTGAGAGCTCATCACAGTCACCAGCTGTGGAGAGGCCATGGGTGACCCAGATGGGTTGCTGAGCTGATCCGGCTTGGAGCGGATTCAGGACAGAAAATACCAACCGGGAGATGGACGCGGCGTTTAGGCAGCGCTTTCAGCGAACTGTTCTGTCAGGCGAAAGTGAGCCGGCGGCAGAGGACCTTGTGGGGCCGTCATCATCGCCGGGAGCAAGAGCAGGAGGTGGATGGTGAGGATGCGACACAGAGGGTAAGCTGGGAGAGAAGGGACCTGGGCTGGGCAAGGGGTACCCAGGGCACGGGGAGGGGCTGGCCTGTGTAGGGACGCGGACGCTGTGCGGCTGGAGCGACGGTAGCAGGCAAGGCATGCGCCACCACACCCGGCTCCTCCACCTCTCTTGAAGGCCTCACGCGGCTGAGGACTCCTTCTGCCTCCCTCGTCTTCTGTCCCTCGGCCTCCTTGGCGCCGACCTTCTCTGGTTGCCATCCCTTCAGACGTATGCGCTGAGCTCAGCCCCTCCCCTGCGGCCCAGCCCCTTCCTCCCTTCACCCTATGCCACATCGCCCATGGCGAGTCTGAGAAGCGTGTAGCGTCACATACAAGTTGCAGGTCCACCCTAAAACTTGCTCCTCTAGCAACACTGCTCTCGCAGTGAATGGGGAGCCACCCTTCCAGACGCTCAGGTCAAACACCCTAGTGTTCCCGCAAGTTCCCTTGGCTCCCACCCACTCTCGCAGCCGACTCTGTCAGGGGGCGCTCCTGCACCCCCTGGGGCTCTGGGCCGCACTGGCCTTCTGCATCTTCTGCCATGCCCAATCCCGGGGTGACCCCTCTCCCCAGCCACACCGTCATCCCCGCCCGCCCTAATCAAAAGCTCCCTCGCCCATCTTCCTGCTTGTGCGCCAGGCCTCCTGCGGCTGATTCCCCCTCGGAGGAAACGGGACCAGGCTAGACAAAGGCTCGGCAGAGAGCCAAAGCCAAAGGGTCATGTCAGAGTCAGGGCTCATCTAGCTCCGCTGAAAACGCTGCCGCAGCTCTGAGCCAAGGCCTCCCCACGTGCCCCAGGCTCCGCTGACCCAGCACCCGCACGGTGCCTCTCTCGCTGCTGCCCCGTGAGCCTGGCCTCCTGTGTCTTCGCCAAGAGGCAGCTGGGCCTGGCGGGGCTCCCTCTGCCTGGAATTCTCTTCCCGCAGATAACAGACATCTGTGCTCCCTCTCTTCTCTGGAATCTGCCCAAATGCTGACCTCTCACTGACACAAGCGGCCCCGGACACCCCGCTCAAGAGTCCCCGCCTCTGCAAACGCTTCCTCTCCCCTCACCAGATATTTCGGCTGTGCAGAGCCCAAGCTCAGTGGACACGGGCATGCTCCTGTCTTCCCCTCCATCGTCTTCTCTGTGGAGCCCAGAGCAGCACGCAGGGCGGGAGGGGCCTTAATCGATGTGCAAGTGCGTGCGTGTGGGCGGAAGGTGTGTCCACAGGAGGCTTGGTCGCTTCCCCAGTGTACCAGTCAGGCAGCCAGCAAGGGTCACACCCAGAGCTGAAGCCCGGTTCAACACCCCTGCTTCTAAGCCACAAGGCCCCTGCCCGCCCCTATTTGGAGAAAGCTTTCCCAGGTTCCTCTACTTCCTGCCTTGCCTCACAAAAGAGCTATAATCTCACCCAAAATAAGATGAGATGCCCTGGTCCCATGCAGCAATCATTGAGACCAACAAACGGGGTGGAAGAGCAGCAGCCGAGCACCAGGTTGAGGAGGCAGGCGCCACTCCCTACACTCCAGCTGCAGTTAGCACTGCAGAAGGCAGAAGGGATTTAGGCCAACCCAGACGGTTGCTAGCAGGCCGGGGAGATAGCTCCATGGTACAAGTGCCTGCCTGGCAAGTGCAAAGCCATGAGTTTGAACCCCAGTCCTGCAAAAAAAAACAAACAAAAAAAAAAAAAAAAAAAAAAAAAAAAAAAAAAAGATGGTTGCTGAAGGTCTCTAGGAAGCCACGGTGTTACGGTTTGTGTCTAGTTGTCCCCCTAAAGCCTCATGCAATCTTGGGGTGGGGGAGGACTTCTAGAGTTTGAGAGTTGACTCATGACCCACTGGGATTATGTGTTTTAGTACTGATGGGATTATGTGTGTGGCCTAGGGTGGATAGACTGAGGCAGAGAGCCTAGATGTAACATAAAGAGAGACAGATGTTCACTATTGCTCTCTGCTACCCTGGTTGGTGGGCTGCCTCTGCTGCGATTGCTGCTGTTCCACCATCATGAACTGGATGCTCTCTGCCCTGTTCCACTCAGCCTTGGGCCAGCTGAATGTGGACTGAAACCTCCAGTAACTGTGAGCTAAATAAACTCTCCTTCCTTCATTTTGGGTGTCAGGTGTTTGTCCCAGCAGTGAGTAAAAAGTACCCAAGACACCCAGGTTCACTCAGTTCACTAGGCCATTGGGAAATAAAGGCCCACTCATAGAACTGAACATGGCAGAACCCTGCCCCTCAGGACACCGGCTCACCTGGCCACTGGGTGGTCTGCTCGGCCTGGGCAGTTTGTATTGAATCAAATGGAATGTCCCCCTCGCTCAGCGCCAGGTCTGTCCAAGGTCTCACTACCACTGAGAAATAGCTTCGAAGAGGAAACAGCACTGCGTTTTCAACATATGGGATTCTTGGGCTTGAATCAAGATCCTCACAACCAACCCATCCTTATCCTCACCATAACTTTGCAGCTGGTGTGATGTGCTACCACTGGGAGCAGGAGAGAGCTCCTGGCTCATCCTCTGAGGCCCTAAGACATGCAAATATCACAGGAGGAATTTCTTCCCAAGTCCCTCCAACTCCAGAGTCTACCAGTGCGCCAAACCACCTTCAGTGGGCGACATGACATGGCTTGACTTCTCGACTCCGTGGGCCCAGCTCTCACCACAAAAACTGGACCACGATCTAACTCCAGCTCTCACAAATGAATGCTTCCCTAAAACCAGCTCACTAGGAACCCTCTCTATCTGAGGCATCTGAATCACTTTTGAATATTCATGGCAGGCTGAAGAGGTTGACACAGGGCAAAGGGAGCTCCTGGGGGAAGAGTTTTGGGCTTGGAAAGAGGTGAAGGTTTGCAGGAATGGCAGCAGCGGCCTTCACCAAGCTCAAGACAGCAAAGCCCCCACAGCACTCTGTCCCCCAACACAGAGCCAGCTCCACTCCCACAGGAGCTTAAAACTGACCTGGCACCCATCTGCCTGCTTGGAGCCATTAGAGGAGCCAGACAGCCGCCCTGCCCACCACTGTCTGCCATGCCTCTGGCCTTCTGTCCTCCTCTGCCTTTCCTTACTACAGACCTGAATCCCTGCCAGGCTCCTCCATGGTCTACAGGCCAACAACCCATTCTAAAGCTAAAAGCCCCTAAGAAAATTGCAATCTATAAACCATGACTCGCTCTGTATTGATTTGCTCCTTGGTTACTTCCTACCCCGGTGGAAAGCAAGCAACCAAAGCAGGGTATTGATGTGGAGAGAGGAGGGCAGAAGGAAGGAGGAAAAAGGAATTCAGACCCCAGGTGGACCCCAAGGGCAGGTCCGAGTGGAGCTGTGTGGGTGGGGTCGACAGGGAGGTCCCACAGCTCTACTTCAGGAGGCAGAGGGAAAGGCGTAAGTCCCTGCAGACAGATGTTGGCCAATTAGGGGATCGTGGCTTCAGCCTCGAATTTCCTGACTGCAAATCTATGCTCAAGCCCCAAGCACAAGGCCCTGAGTTCAATCCTTGGTAACAGAAGAAAAGGACTTACTCAGTGGTAGCAACTCGAATCAGTTGCTTCACTTTCCTGGGGTTTCACCCCCTCACCCCGGTTAAGGTGTGACGATTCTCACTCCTGCTTCATAGTTTGGTTGGGAGAACTGAGTGCTGTACAAGCACTTGGTGGGTTGAGTCCCTACACCAGCCTGGCCCCCGGGGTTTAGAGGGAGTCTCTCTGTCTGCTGAGTCCGCCTTAACCAAGTACTGCACAGCCTGGGCAATGGGAACATGTATTCTCACAGTTCCAGATGCTACACATCCACATGAAGTTTGATGTCTGGTGGCAGCTCTCTTCCTGGATTGCCATGTCTGTGTTCTGCAAGTAGGGAGAGGGGACCCTCTGGGGTCACTTCCCATCGGGACAGTGGACCTGTCAGCTGAGGGCCATCTTCATGGCCTCGTTTCACCTTCATGCTTTCCCTGTCAATCCTGTTTCCACAGTCACGTCAAGTGTGAGGTCCACCTTGGGGTCCACGTTAAGTGTGAGGACCCCTACGTGCAAGCTGAGAGAAGGGAGGCCTACCACTCCATCCAGAGTGGGGAACATGGCCCTGTCTGCAGCCTGAAGATGGACACCCGGCCTCCAGAATCACATGACAATAGGTTTCTGTCTTTTTATGCCACCTAGAATGTGATAGTTTTGTAGGGAAAGCCTAAGAAATTAATTGCAACCTGCAGTGTCATTAATGAGTCCCTTCTCAGGAAGCCTGCAGGTTAGCTCACATGTTTAAGCACCTGCTTGGGCAGAAGCAGTCAGGTGCAGGGGACTGGAGTTCAATCCCCAGCTCCACAAGCCTTCTCCAGCCCTCCCTAAAGGCAGCCTGAGCCAGCCAAAAAAAAAAAATCCTTCTCAACTTTAGCCCCACTGCCAGGGCACACTGAGTTGGCAACTGAGACGGCATGGTGGCCCATGCCTCTAATCCAGGGGTTCTCAACCTGTGGGTCCTGACCCTGGCAGGGGTCGAACGACCAAAACACAGGGGTCGCTTAAAGCCATCGGAAAATACATAATGCACAGCAGGTATTTACATTCCAGATCATAACTGTAGCAAAAGTACAGTTTTGAAGTAGCCACTGAAATTGTTTTTTGGTTTGGGGTCACCGCAACATGAGGAACTGTACGGCAGGGTCACGGCATTAGAAAGGTTGAGAGCCACTGCTCTAATCCCAGCGCTTGGGAGGCTGAAAACGGGAGAATCACTGTAAGTCCAATCTAAGTCGTGAGACCTTGGACACCCGATAGGCCCTGCCCTAAATACAAAAGAAAGAAAGAAAAAAAGTCCCCTCTCAGTTTTGCTTTCCACTGTACTTAAGCTTCCAGCTCACCTGTCCTGCCAAGAGCTCCATGTTCGTAGGCTACCAACCAACTTAGTAAGCCAGGCAAGAACAGCACGTTCCCTCCACAGGCGGTCCCATAGAGCTCTTAGGCTGAATCCCATTGGCCCACAAGTGGTCACATGCGCATCCCTGAACCAATCACAGTAGGTGGAGAGGTACGGTGCTTCCACCAAGCACTGCATCCTCCATGATTAGATTCAACTCTAATGGAACCATCTGGACTGAGAATGCTGGCAAGTGGCTTTGGAAATGGGAAAATCTAGTTGCTTGCTCCAGAAAGAATGCTAGAATCCTGAGGAGCCATGAACAAACATGAGACTGCAGCCCACTGAAGCTCGTGGACAACTCCGGAATCCTATGTTCATGACATTGCCTTAGTAAGAGTAATTGGTTCATCCAGATAAACCAAGGCTGATTAACATAAAGACAAAATAAATGTTATGGAACGTCTCAAGCTACAAAGGTCTCAGGAAGTCTAGAAATCAAAGCTGAGCAGGAAGAAGCCAGGCAAGCCTTGGCCAAGACTCTGCCTGGCTTTTACCAGACAGGAGATGGGGATTTGGACCCTCATACCCCACCGCCTCACCTTGACAAGAGGTGGGTCCCCCATTAGGGTTCTCTGACGAGTAGGATGTGTGGAAGTCGGTTTAGCAAGGAAGGGTTCTCTGTGGTCTTCCCCTGCTGTCAGTGAAGAGGCGTCATGAACAGAACAGGGCCCCACAAGCCACCCTCGAGGCGAAGAGTGACTTCCTCAGAGCTACCCAGCCCTCAGGCAGGACCTGTGAAACCCCGTGGGATTCTTTCCCTCCGACTGAGGAAATCAGGGGAAGCTCCACGTAAGGGGCACGGTGGGAATGGGGAGATCTCCAGAGCAGCAGAAGGAACAGAAAGAATTCAGGGAGCAAGTGACAGCTGGAACAAAGGCATGTGGAAAAATAAAACCAGGCAAAGAAAACAAGGGAGACTTCTTTAAACTCAAGGAATTTGTTTTTTCAGCAACATCTCGCTGCCTCAAAGAGAATCTATAAAAACAGCTGTTACCCAACAACTACTTCAGGCTTGAAATAAAGGAAAACATTCCCACGCCAACTCCGCACTCTAAATAGAAGCTGAAAAGATACCGAAATGCTGAGGCCACTATGGCAGCCCAATTGGAAGCTTTTTATGGAATAAAAGGCGCTGTGGACTCCCAGAGGCCTCCCTCCCCCTCGCCATTGTTCTGCTACTCCAAGCTCACTGCCCAGGCAGCAGGGAAGGAGCCGAGGTGGGCGGCCATCCAGCACCAGTGCCAGCCGCCGGGCTGCGACTCCATGGCACCCAGGCCAGCGGGCTCTTCCCAGTGCCAGGGACGGGAATCAAATGAAAATTGCCACAGCATTAACTGAGCCCTGAAAATGGCTAGACCTACTATTCTAAGGGCTTTGGACAATACTTAGGAAGGTGAGGCTCTAGTCTACAGTCTACACAAGGAGAAACTAAGGCAGGGAACAGTCGAGTTGATATGTCCAGGGTCACTCAGCCTAACACAGAAGGCAGAGAGCAGTCGAGCTGATATGTCCAGGATCACTTAGCCTAACACAGAAGTATGAGTTAGGACCCGAAGCCATGATACAATCATGGAAAAGCCGGACAGACAGAGAAAGAGTGGCCATGCCACACACCACAAGAAAATGTCATACTGGCCCCCAAGGCTCCCCCAGGGTGAGCAAAACCAATAGCACATAACCTTGGCCTTTTATACCCTCTTCCCCTTGGGCTTCGGACGCCATGACACTTCCTCCAACAACCTTTAAGGTTGAAAACTGCCCTTCCTGACAGGTGGGCTCAAGCAGGTAGCCCACGGGCCATGACTGCTGTCCACGGCCATCTGTAGATCCTCTCTGAATCCTCAGACATTACAAGACCCAATACCTGCCCCTCAGGCTCTGAGCCCATCTCCCCTCCTGCCCCTTTCTTGTGGTGTCTACTTTAGCTTCTTGCATTTTTAATAAAAATCCTTTCCTGCTTTCTGAGAGTCTTGTTCCATTCTTTGTCTAAGATACTTAGAACCTAGAAACAAGTCTGTGAGAGTTGCTATTCAATAACAACACTACTACTATTAATTATTATTTGTAATTACTATTACTAATTAGTTAATTACTATTAGTAACAATGCCATTAGTGTTGAGTACTAGTAGTAACTGATGTTAGAAATAACATTATAGCTAACAATGCTGTTCGTATTAGTCATTTAGGCTTTAAGAGGCGCTCATATGGTTTTGAATTTCAACCACAGAATCTAGCTGTGTTATTATGGGCAGGCCGGCTTGGCCTCTGCCCATTCATTAAAGTGAAATAATAATAGCACTCCTTTTGCAAAATCCTCCAGAGGATTAAAATGAGATCATCAATTATAGATGCAATACCTGGCAAAGCATAGCTGTTAAATAAAATACTATGACTACTGAGAAACTTTTCCAAGAAGAAAACTAAGCTAGTGGTGCCGGGTGATTTGCTCATGGCCACACAATGAAAGGAAGAGTGGACACCACCCACACCCTTGTGCGGGTCAGGGTGGAAGAGTGTTCACAGGGGACAGTGGAGGGACAACAGCAAAAACTTCAACCGTGCCAGCAATGTCTGGGGAGGCCACGGGTCAGGGAGGTCTCTGGTGTCTCACTAGGTGAGATCCTTTGTCATAAAGCTATCTGCAGTCTCACCATAAAAATGTACACATATCAAATGCCAGTAATTTATCCCAAAAGTTTCCTCACAATTTTAAATCCTTGAGTTTTTCTCTCCCCACCCAGAATCTCCTGGGAAAAAAACTTCTGTCTTAGACAAACTCAACCCCCGACACTTTGGCTGATTTAGAAAGAAAATCCCCAGAGAGGTTATGGCGAGAGCTGTCACTTCCGTTAATCTGATGTGGGGCATAGAAATATATATATTCTTAGCGAGCTCCCTGGAAGACTCTCATACAAGGAGCCCCGTGGAAGTCACAGGTTTATGGAACTTCCTAGAAATCATCCATGTACAAGATGAACACGGGGTTGGCCCCTAAACACCATTCCGCCTGAGCAGCCAGACTCTCTGAGTGTTCTTTCCACCTTTCACACAATCTAAAAATGCTTTCACATGACTAGAAGTGGAAGACTTCAAAATAGCTATGGAATGAAAGCGATCCCACACAGCAAATGTACTTACCAGCGGTGGGCATGCTGGGAACATGGCGCTGTCGCCTCTGTCTCCCAATTTGCCCATTTGGTTATATTTTCTAGCTTTCTAAAAATACATGTGCATTCTATGTAATGACTGTCTTTCTAAGTAAGCCTCATGTTTAGGATAGCTGTTGTCACATTTCCGCATTGAATTTAGAACATTTATCTTTTCCCTGGCTTATTTTTTTTAGAAGATAGATGAGAGAGTAAAGCAGAAGAAATGTGTCTGAAAGGGAATCAGAGTCAAAATACAAATGTGATGTGTTGAATAGAAAACTGGTGACGAATGAAGAGAGCAGGCCTAGCATTTCTGGACTGGTCCTTTACCCTTGTGGGGGGCGTGGGGAACAGCTCACGCCTCAGCTGACATAATAAGACGGTCGGTGCGTGTGTTTGGATCTCTGGTGGTTTTATGAGAGGGCCATCAGGAAGAAGAAAGTCAGGAAGACAGAAACGGCCTGCATCCTGGGAGCATGATACCACGAGAACAATAGCCAGCCCTGCAGCTGGCCAGCTCCAACCCGCTTTCCAAATCCATTTATAATAATTAGTAATTGGAAAAAGCCCAAATGGGCGACAATACCAGGATGGCTAAACAAAGCAGGGGTCGATTAACTCAGAAGGACACTTCATAAAGACAGACAATGGGCAGCTCCAGCAGGGTGGATTCTGCAAATGTTTATATGACCTCCGAGTCAACTGAGGAAAAGTGAAATGTGAACTAGAGCCTGGGGACCTCAGCAAGGCAGGTTCAAATGCTGATCACATAAGTATCTTGGGCAAGGTGGAAAAATGAGGGTTTCATTGTTTGTCGGAGAAAAGAGCTGAGGTCAAATTCTGGCTTCTCCAGAAACTCAAGGATGAGGGACTTAAAGAAGTTAAAGGAAATCCTCTATGTATGTGCACAGCTCTGTCCTCAGAAAAGGTTTCAAGGCCGGGTTGGGAAATTACTTCCATTTCATAAGGAGGATTCTTTTATCAGAAGGGACCTGTGTCACAAGCCCTAATCTCTCCAGGTGATCTTTCTGAGTTTATTCACAGCGACTCATTTAACAGTTCATTTTATTCTTTTCTTTCCAATTAAACCTGAACTGTTGAGGCTTTGACTCCAAGGAGAATTCACAACTTTTGACATTCCCGGTAAGTTTCATTTCATTGTAACTTGCACTAAGTATTAGACATTGAGTCCATTATCGCCAATACTGGAACTCGGACTTTTTCTGGTTTCTTTACAAATCTAGTACGCCATGAGCCAGGCAGGCATGCTGTCAGGGACGTTCCCACCAGCTGTCTTGGCCTCATTCTATATAAAATTTCTATTTCAGACACACAGTGAAGAGTAAACTCACGTATATGTAAATTTCCTTAACACACAGCCTGACACCTATTCTGTTTGCAATAAATGTTTTCCAACTTTTTTTTTTTTTTTTTTTTTTTTTGGTTGCTAACCTCCAGAAACAACAGAGAATAATGTTAGACACAATATTTTTTATAGGCCCAGCAAGATAGCTCAGCGGACCAGGTGCGTGGCCTGCTTAGACAAGTACAGGGCCCAGGGGTTGACCCCCAGCATTACGGCAGAGCATCAGCCCCACGCCCGAGCCCACTGAGCCAGCCACGGAGACTGGGTGTGGTGGCACATGCCTGTATGCCAGCCCTGGGGAGGCTAAAAACAGGAAGATCACTACAAGTCTGAGCTTCATAATGAGACCCGACACGAAATACATTTTTTAAACCTATAGGAAGACTAATTGGGAAACAGTGCTTACCCACAAGGAGGCCTCTACTACCAGCACGGGGCTCTGGCTTTATGAGTCCTGAGATTTTTAGCCCTGCTCTGAAGGATTGGGCCATCATATTTGTGATAAGCAAAAAAAAAAAAAAAAAAAAAAAACCAGAGGAGACCAAATATCTTGAATCTTGGAACAAAAACTTAAAAGCATTCTGTCAAATTCAAAGTTACACTTTAAAGATCACAGTGAAAGTTGATGACAGAAAACACGAGACTCTTTCCACTGATGCCAAAAGACTAATTATCCAAAAACAGGTTGGAGAAGATATAACTTGCTCTAGCATTATTGAAAAAGCAGAGGAACGTCTGGCTAGCAGGTGTGCATGATGAGTCAGCATTATAAATTTATGCAGCACAAAACCAATGATTCCGAGATGCCTTTATAGAGGTGTGGTTATTGAAATTCAGGATAGGGGCTCATTTGGAGTTTGGGGGTTCGTTCTGCTCAGGTAACTTTAAGAAATGGTTAAGGAGACAGGAGCTGTGTTGGGAAAAGAATGGCAGGAATAGCCAGTGAGAGGAATTCTACTGCTAGAATTTTTGAAGGAGCTGGTCAAAAAATTATTTCTCAGGGCTATGGTCTTCTTCTTCAGGTTCCTGCGGCTGTGGAGGAGGAATTAACGTTTGTAGTGCAGACCATCAGTAAGGGCAGAGGGAAGAAGGTAAGGCAAGGCACCTCGCTGTGTAAGAAGTGTCTGGTCATTGGAACTTGGGGGCGATGGGTGACACTGAGAGAAAACTCACTTTCTGGGGAAGGGTTTCAGCAAAACGTGGAAAAATCGCTTGGGGGAAAGTAATAGAAAATTCACTAACATGCAATAAGGAGACAACACGGTGACCTTAATATCCCTTCTATAACTTTTCCCTATTCTCATCCGTGTGTGTGTGTCGTCGTGAATTCAAGTACGTGAACAGAAGCATTCTGTGGGAGACTGGGCCTGGAAGCGCAGATGGGAGACAGCTGGGCCCCTGAGAGACCGGGGCCGCTGCTGGAAGCATTCAGCGTGCTGCACCAAGGATGCCGGCGCACGTGTGTGTGCATGTGCAGATAAATAGTGCCCTAGAAGCAAGCAAGCAGGAATTAGAAAGGGTCGCTTCTGAGTCCCAAGAGTAAAAACTACTTTCAAGTGCGTGTCCTCTAAAGTTCCAGGAGACTGTCGAGTAGCTTACGAGTTTAGCGCTGAATTTCCTGTTGCCACCGTGGTGAGAGGGTCGCGGTCAGCGACGTGATACCCGGTGTTCAAGAGAAGAAAACGTATCAGAGCTCAGGGAAGAACCAGCCCTTTCCTGGCACTTGGCCCCAAAAGGAGCTGCTGTACTGCAGGTCCCAGTGGATGTCGCACAGGGTCCTTGACAAAGTTCTTGAGGCAAACCCAGCTCCCCTTGCAGCTGGTTCTTGACAGTGTCCCTGGGTGAGACCAGCCGAGAACACGCTACAGCAATACCCTTCTCTCCACAGCCGGGAAAGGTGAATTGTTGGGTGGTTTCCGTTTGCCTAAACGTTAATGTCTAGACAATATTTTTGAAATTAATTCGATGTCCTGAGTCTCAGACAGTACTTCAGGAATATTATTTCCCTTTGCCAGCTGGACAGGCAGAGCTCTGCTCTCTGGGAAGCAGCCTGCGTTCCTGCCATTGGCCATTGTCCCTCTGTCCCTTAAGGCCTAGCGCACGGTGCGGGGCACCCTCTGCCTAGCACGGAGCAGCTGCTCTGCTGCTGCCAGCTGTCACCTACAGCCTCCATATGCAGCTCACGTTTCCCTTTGTGGTGCCAGGCAGTTTGTGAGACATGTATCTTCCCACTGGGAACTAAATTAAGGCATCAAAATCTTGTCACATCAGGCACCTAATAATGACTAGTTGTTTGCTAGCACTGTTCACTGGGGATGAACTCAAAAGCCAGATACTGAAAGAAAGCTGCCAGTCTCCATTAACTGCCACAATAACTCAAAGAACTTGACAGGGAGCCGAGCAAAGATGGCCAAGAGGATGAGGGGCTCGTGGCGGTGGAAGAGGACTACACCACATCCCCACTTCAGAGTCCTGCTGACCCCTACGGATGACCCCAGTGACAGAGAAGAGCCAGATGGGGGGGCACCAGGTCCCCAGGAGCCTAGGCATGCCTAGATGATGGGCACCCAACCACGGCTGGGGCCCCTCTCCCCCTCTCCCAGGGACCCTTCCAATACAGTTACAACTCCTCTCCTCATTGGTTGCCCTCTGTCTCTTGGAATGAGCAGGTAAACACTGAGTGCAAGGACCTGCTCTGTCTTGTTTTCTCCAGGTTCCCGCAAAGCCTGGCCCTGAGGAGCGTGCGTGCTGGCCTGGCTGGTAAGGAACTGAACAGCCCCGACGTTTCTCAGCTGCCTTGATGGTGGGAACCATTCTTTTTCCTACAGACTTTTATTTCCTGCCGTTTCAAAGGAGCCATCAGGCTGGAAAGGCTTAGATTGCGGACAGTCCACTGAAATTTTGTTCTCCCTTGGATGGAGAAAGCACGCTACCTGAACGTACACGCAGCTGTCGGAACCTGGGTATCTGACCGGTTATCCAATGCTGACATGGGCAGAAGGGCCATGGCCCTGTCCTGGTGGCCTGAGGATGGCAGATGAGCCTGAGAACAGCAAGCCACACAGGACACGCGGACGCACAGGAGGGCAGCCCTCTCCACTCAGCCTGGAGACTACCTGGGGAGGAGCCCACCTCCTCATCCTGAGCAGAACAATAGCCTAACGCCTCTCCACTGTCTCTGTTCCTGTCAGCATCACCCCCGCCAGTCCCCTTCCACCAGCACAGCTAGGCCCTCTCCCAGGGCCCATGCCAGCTGAGAGGGGCTTGATTAATGATTGGTGTCACCTCTTACAATCACTTCATGGGAGCAACCTACATTCTCAGAGACTCTCGTCAGACTAAAAGGGTACACTTAACCTTTCATCTTCTCAGAGTGTTTTTCTCTATCTCTGTGGATGCGTGCTTCCTGGAGATAAAATGAAGCCTGCGTTTTTGAAACAATCACTTATATCAGCCGGATGGAACAGGGACTGAATGCTTGGCTCCTGTATTAGTCACAGAAACTACAGTAGTAATGACCCTATAAATCACCGCCACTCTACGCGTCTGGCACGGGTGAGAGTGTTATACCACCTCGTGCTTCCCAAGGTACAGCAAGCAATGTAAGTGTGGTAGGTGAGATGCCTCAGGTGAAACACAGGGGGGTTGCTGAGTAGCTACCTATTATCTTAATGCGAATTTAATGTCCCTTCAAGACAAAGGATGCTACTTCTCTATTAATCAGGTAAGATAAGTTGAGGGGGTACTGTGCTGGTTGTGTTATCACCTTGAGGGAAGACAGACTTTATGGGCTTTAGTAACTCACACCTGGGCCCAGACTCGAGCTTTAGCATTCACGTAGGACCCGGAAGGCACCATCTGTTTAAGTCAAGAGAACCTGGCTGGACACCTGCGATGTGACACACACCCATCGAAGTGCTGGAATGCACCCTGGGCAGACACACAAAGGCACCAGCCTTCTATAGAGAGCCTGCCGCGGGCTGCGCTTGGATACACCCCCAGAGGTCACTTGTTGAATCCCAGTCTCCAAGAGAATCAAAGACAAGGAGGCCTTTGAACCTCTGCCTCTAACAGGAGATCTGCTCTCTTCTATTAGAGACCCCAGAGCGCTGCGCAGCCCCCTCTGCGGGTGGTAAGTCAGCAAGAAGACACCAGGTAGGATCGAGAGGACAGCCCTGACCAGGCAGCTCCTCTGCTAGCACCTCCATCTGGGAATTCCCAAGCTCCAGAACTGTGCGGTATGAATTTGTGTGGTCTGTATGTTACCCAGTCTACAGTACATTGCTCTGTCCAACAGATGGTAGCCGAGTGAACATCCGTACATTGCAGAGTGCTGCACAAGGCGGGATCACCATGTGTTTTAAAAATGGAGGAGGGAAAAAGGAACTGTGTAGAACAACAAGGTGAGACTTAAGGAGGAGCTACATGTGACACAGGCGTGAAAGAGGAGAGGGTAAGAGCCCAGTGGGGGTCTGGGGAAAGGAGATTCTAGCAGAGAAACCTGTGGAGCCCTTCCTGAGGCCAGAGGGCACCTGAGGTGTTCAGAGAGCTGTGAAGAGGCTGGTAAGACTGGGACCGAATGGGCCAGAGGGAGGACGGAGAGCAGCAGGAGATGGATTCAGAGCTCTGAGAGCAGGGAAACGTTTGCAGGGTTTTCACGTAAGGGGACTCAAAGGGAGGCACGTCTGAGGTGGATGGTGCTGGCTGCTCTGCTAAGGCTGGAATCCAAGGTGGAAACGGAGACCTCTGTTTAGAGACTGTTTCATCAACCTGTATCAGAGCATGGCAGGAGCCAGAGTCAGGAATGGTGGGACTCTGGACGGGTGAGGGTAGGTCCACGGTGTTTCCTCACAGTCTCAGTGGGAGTGAGAGATGGAGAAAGAGAAGTCCAGGGCGATTCAAGGTTCTCAGCCTCACAATCGGAGGAAGGGAGTGACGGCAGACAGCGCTGGGGAACAGCGTTGCACTTGGACCTGTGTCTAAGCATGTATTTGCTGTTCCTAGTGCTCTTAATTCCTTGGTGTAGACCTCGGCTTCCAACCCATGTCATTTTTGTTCTCTCTGATCAAGGAATTCTATATGAGAAAACCCGAGCCACACATGGTGGCACACACCTGTAATCCCAGCACTTGGGAGGCTGAGGCAGGAGGATGGGTGTGAATTCGAGACCAGCCTGAGCTACAAAACTGAGTTCAAGGCCAGCCTGAACTGCATAGCGAGACCCTGTTTCAAAGAGATGAAAAAGAAAGAAAGAAAGAAAGAAAGAAAGAAAGAAAGAAAGAAAGAAAGAAAGAAAGTGTTGCCTGGCAAGCACAAGGTCCTGAGTTCCATCCCTGGTACCACCAAAAAACAAACAGAAAAGAAAGCCTAAGAAGAATTCTTCTAACCCATCTTATAGGATCGGTCTACAGGTGGTAAATTCTTTCAGCTTTTTGTCTTTCAATATTTTTATTTTGCTTTAAATTTTTGAAAAATATTTCCATTGAGTACAAAATTTTAGTTTGGCAGACTTTTTGCTAAGTATTTTAGAGCTGTTGTTCCTGCATCTGACTGCATTAGCCTCAGTGATAAGTGGGCTGTCGTATTTTTATTCTTTAGAGTGCATCTCTCTCTTTTTAGCTATTAATAGCAATTTTATTGATTCAAAAGTGCCAAAAAAAAATCACAGTCACTGCACTGCATTTCCCATTAAATTGACAATAATGAAGGTTATAGATAAATCACATAAATCACGAATTTTCTGTTTTGTGCTATTTGGAGCCAGATTGTTTTTATAAATATCCCCAGAGGACTACATAGGTTGTTAATGGATGGCTGAGATCAAACATGCAAAATATGGCTTCTGGGTTTGACCGTGGTGCTTTGAGATTCTCAACCATGCATTAATGTACTCTAGTTTTAGGAAAAATATTTCACGTGGCTTTATCTCATATTTAGGAAGACATCCAAGCTGAATTCCACATACAGTATTTCATGCCTCTAAATTAATCTTAAATACATCTAGAGAACAAAGAGACAGATACTTTTTTAGTTAGTATTCCCTAGTAATGAAAAAAATACACAATTAACAATAAAACAAACAGGAAAAAGAATTTCATTAGTAGTTATGTGGAGATTTTTTGTTTGATTTTTTACAGGCCACAGGAATTTTAAATAACAGATCAGTCGCACCGCAGAGGGTGATCATATAGATTTGAGCACTTATAAAACAAATAATTTATCAATGTCCAAGCACCTGGTATGACCAGCCTTTAGGCTATGAAGAGTTTTTCCCATCCATCCTGAGGTGACAGCTGTGTCATAGGCGTGGCAACTCCTGCAGCCCACAGCAAGAGGCGCCACCACCCCACAAGCCTCCCAGGGCAGGAGCAAGTGACACATCTCTTTTTTTAATAGTCACTGCTTTTAAGAATTTCTCTTCATCACTGGCTCTGAACAACTGGATCACTGCGTGTCTTGATGTCATGCTCTTGATGTTTTTCTTATTGTTTGTTGAGCTGTTATTGCACGGCTTGGATGACCACTAACACTCTCTTTGTTGACTGTGAATAATTTCTCCTATATGTTTCACCTTAGTCTTTCTTGCTGTCTGTTGAAGTTTGAGATTTTCTTATCTGATGTCTCATCTGTTTGCTCCTAATCATATCCAACATATTTTTAATTTCAGAAATCATACATCCTCATGTCTACAGGTAACATTTGGCTTGTATAACAAGACTATGCCTCCCCTCAACATGCTACAGTTTCCTCTGCATTCCTGAGTGTGACACACGCTTCTAGTAACATCTGTAGAACTTTTGTCTAGTAACACTACCTTTATTTTTCTGGGTTTATCTCTATCAATGTATTCCTCTACCTACTCTGAGGCATAGTTTTTCTTCTTTTTTTTTTTTTTATTTTTCACTTACAGTAGTGAGCTTATTTAATAATTTTGATTGGATGCCAGACTTGTGACTTCTAACTTTTGGGTATTTTTGCCTTTCTTGAAATATTCATGAAGCCGGGAGTGGTGGCTCATGCCTGTAATCCCAGCACTCGGGAAGCTGAGGCAGGAGGATTGGTGTGAGTTCGAGACCAGCCTGGGCTACAAAAGTGAGATCAAGGCCAGCCTCAACTGCATGGTGAGACCCTGTCTCAAAAAGACAAAAAAAAAAAAAATATTCATGAACTTTTTTTGGGAAACAGTCAAGTTTCAATCACAGATGGTTTAATCTCTCTTGCAGGGGGGAGAGAAGAGAGGTAGGAGAGGCTGGTCAGCAGGGACACAGTGGCAGGTAAGGAGGAAGAGGAAGCTCTGGTGTTCTCCTGCACATTAAAACACCTATAGTTTTAAAGAGAATAAATTTAAAAAAAAAATATTAGAAGCAATATAGAATTTCACAAAGCAAGATGATAGGAGTTCACCAGTGGTTGTTATATTGCTTACTGTTGTCTTCAGGTTAGTTGTTCAGATTACCAGATACAAGCACACAAACTTGGCCACAAAGTTAAACCTAAGCAATAACTGCTTCCTTCCTCTTCCGTGGTGTAGGAACCTGAAAGAGACAATGAAATCCAAAAGGTATAACAGGTACCGTGCAAGGGAAAGCAACCGCTCAAACGGAGGGGACAAGTGGGACGAGGGAACAGAGACAAAAAGAAAAGTGGAAGCAGAGCGGATCTATGGAGACACACAGGGTAGCTGGGCAGAGTGCCGCTAGGGAGCAATGACGGAATGTGTGCTTCAAAATACCCAGAAGAGAAAATTTGAAATATTTTCCTCTACAGTGGATTGAGGTCATGGTTATGCTGATAACCATCACGTGATCTTTACACCATGTACGTATTGCATCAAAAATACACACTGTAACCCCGTAAATATGGATCGTGTGCCCATTTAAAATACTCAAAACAAATTACTTCATGCTACCAAGCGTTACCTCTGAACTTCATCAAGTGTTTCTAAGGCAGCCTTTGGACAAGGACTAACTCTAAGCTACCACTGAACTGTTGATGCTGAGCCCCTTCCCGATGTCTGAGGTAAAACACGCAATGCCTACAACTGAACGAAGAAGTTCATTTTGACTAATGGTTTCACAGGTGCAGTCCCAGCATAGGGTGATGGAGGAGGCAAAGTGAGAAGAGAAACCCCTCTTGAGTCCCACCCCTAGGGAGCCGCCCCTAGCAACCGGACCCTGCCCATAGCAACTGGACTCCACTCCCTAGCAACCAGGCCCCGCCCCTAGCAACCGGGCCCAACTCCTCACTTTTCAACCAGGCCCAACTCCTGAACTTTTCAACGGATGACGATAGCACCCCCATACTCCACAAACCCCACTCGTGAATACATGAGAACCTGGAGGAACACCTTACATTAACCAGAATAGCCCCCCTGGCCTCAAAAGGCTGATGTCTATCTCAATATATAAAACGCGTTGAGTCCCTAAGAGTTGCCAAAATCTTTACAATTACAGCACTGCTGTGAGGTCGAGGACTCCTCTGAGGCTAAGGCCAGACTTCTAGCCAAGAGTCCCTATAAAAATCTAAAACAAGATGAAACACCTCCAAGAAGCAACAGCAAAGGGTAAACATTCCCATTCCAAAAGGGAAGTACAGGAAGCAGAAAGGAGCTGCGAGGCCAAGATCCACCAAGGAAGAGATGAAACGCCGTAGCTCCGTGCCCAGCACCCAGGGGCACACTTGAGGAGACAAGAACTCCAGAGGGCTCTGGGACTCCCGCCCCTGAGGCACCGCTGCTGGCAACCCACGTGGCCTCCAAGAGTGGCTCTGCTCACTGCCTGCAGCTTTTCACTGTCGTCGTCATTCCAGGTTCCTGATTTCTCCCACCTCCTGGATCTCCACTGCACTTCTCGCTTGGCTTTCACAGCTTCAGGTGCCGCCTTCTCTGGGAACACTGCCTGGGTTCCATGGCCTTCTTCTGAAATCTGGTTAAGTCCTCCGTGACCCCACAACTTTTTCATTCTGCATAGATATAAAACCAGCACCACATGGGTAGCACCAAGATCTGCTGCCAGCTCAAGCAGTACCCGAGTCCCCTTAGATCACAGCTCCAGGGGTCTCCAAGTGCTTGACTAAGTACTATGGAACAAGTCCTGGATTGACATAGGATTGATTCTCTATGTAGGTTTTCTCAAAACAGGGAGTCCAAGGGTTCTTCCTAATGAAAGCACTACAGTTTAATACCTTTAAGTCTTAGAAAAGTGAATTATTGCTGATTCCTGACACACCCTCAAGCCATCTTTCCTGCTGCCATCATACAAAGTACTTGGATTCTTTAAGTACTAATTTACAATGGCCCCATGGTCCCAACTTTGTAAGCTCTCCCAAAAATTTTCCAAGTGGGCTTTTTGCTCCTGTTTCTCAGTGCGGGAGCAGTTAAAAGCCCCCAACCGTACTTACACTGCAACCAGAACATTGGGCAGCCCTGAAATATTTTTACCTCATTCATTAGTCTGTTGTCCTTCATCTCGGTCTCTTACAAAGTCTCAGAACATGGGCAAAATGTAGACAAACTTTCTGCTAAGACACAACATAGGTGACTTCAAGCCAATGGACGGTGGCGTCCTGGTTTCCATCTGAAACCTCACCAGCCTGGCCTTTATTCTGTGCATTTCTATCACCACTGGTCTTCTGAGCTCTAACCCAAAGCTCTCCTCAGACTCGGCTTATAACACTGTGAGGGCTCTTTAGCCAACTTCTGCAAACCTTTCCCAACTCACCTCCACAAACCAGTACCAAAGGCTGCCAATCCACATGGCTGTGTACAATCACAGCAACAACCCGGTTGCCATGCTAACAAAACTCACCTGAGTCATTTTCCACTACTGGACACAGTCCCTGACATCAGCAGCGTAAGGACTAGAGGCTCATTTCTGTCACCCAGTTTCAGAGGTCTAAGTCCATACGCAGTCCACTGGTCCCAAGGACAGAACCACATGTGAGCAGAGCCTGGTGGGTGAACACTGCTCATGCCAGGACTTCCAGGAATGAGAGGATGAAGGAGGGATTCCTGGTGGGAGATGCGCTCCTCAGACCACAGCCCCGTGACCCAGCGCGTCTGACACAGCCCTGCCTCCTGATGGCATGTCCAGCTATCATCCACTAATAAGTCCAGCACCCTCATGAGCCGAAGTCTCCCCAAAGCCCCGCCTCTGACCACATGAGATGCGAGGCCTTCTAGAGCTAAACCATAGCAACCTTTTATGGAGAAAAGGTTGCAGAGAAGGTCAGCAGCAGAGATAATGAGGCAAAACACTGTCACGAGCTTCTCCAGCACAGTGTACCCAAACAAGCCCCACCGGTGCCTCTTAACTATTAATAATTAACCTGGCTTGCCCAGACCTCAAATGAAAGGAAATAGAAAAATAGGGACGGCTGCTCTTTTATTTCAGACTCATGCACCACAATATAGATAATCCTTTTAAAAGGGAATTTTTAGGCTGTGGGAGAAGGTGTGCCTCATAC
The DNA here is from genome assembly GCA_004027025.1 of Myocastor coypus. Classification (NCBI taxonomy): domain Eukaryota; kingdom Metazoa; phylum Chordata; class Mammalia; order Rodentia; family Myocastoridae; genus Myocastor; species Myocastor coypus. The sequence goes on from PVJA010003238.1 coordinate 24,432, forward strand.
GCTGCTCCAATTTTAAACAAGCACTGGGATTGGAGAGGAGCCAAGGACGCCGACATTAATGGAAGAAATGAGCGTGTTCGTGGCCCCTTCGGGATGGACAGAGGGAGCAGGTGGCACGGCGACGGCCCTCCCACACACACGAGGAAGACTGAGGGGCCACAGTATATTCAGCTGCCAAAACACCGGAAGATTTTGCTCTTCACCTCCCCGTTAGCAACCACCATCATGAGGTTTGTTTTCATTCTCTTCACCCCGGATTTTCAAAGGAATGCAGTGCGTATTTGGACAAAAAAAATTTTCCACTCAGAGATCTGGAAACGTCAAGCGCAAGCTGGTGCTTCTTAGATGATGTTTGCATTGTGCTGTAGTGTGGCCTGGATTCCCAGGAGCTTAGAGGAGTCAATTCTTAAGCCTAAAGGATGCCTGAGTAAAGATGTCTCGCTTTGACGATCTTCTGTGTTTAAAAATCACCTAGGTGACGTTTCCTCTAGTTGCCACTGCAAGCGTGTTAGAAATGGAAACTCAATTCTGGATTTTCCTGTTACTGGGAAACCCATTTGGAGCTGATTAATTTTTAAGATGTCCTGCACCAGCAGTCCAGTGAGCTGACAGCACGTCCTATGGCTGTCGGGCTACATCCCCCAAGGGAGCTCGCTGAGGTGTTTCTTTTCTATTAAAATATAATTTATTCTACTAAATGTAACATATTATTTAGCTGCATCTCCCTCTGACTCAGCGCAAAGAATTGTTTTGTTTAGTAAGAGCATCTAAATGTTTAATAAGCTCACCTAATTTTTATAAATATTAATGTTTAATAAAATTCAGCTAAGCCAGTAGCTGGAGTCATACTCAAAACAAGAAGTCCCACACTGAAATTAACCTCAGCACGTCCCGGCCTTGTGAATCTTCCAGCTCCCCTCACACCGCGGCCTTTTAACGTCTCCAGCCGTTCTCTCTGCCTGGCGTCCTGCTGTCCTTCCCTTACCCTCTCTAATCATCCCCCAAGTCTTGACTGAATCTCACCTCCTCCTCCCCAGTTCTTCCCCGAGCCCTGCACTGGGCCAAAGTCCTTGAAGCGCATCCTCCTCACACCCTGGATTTCACCACGCAGGTCGTTACCTGTTTCCTCCATGAGGTAGTTTGTCTTGACCGCCACTGCTTCCTCAGCAATGCGCGGGTTGTAAATGCTGAATAAACGTTAGCTCAGTGAGTAGGCTGACAGACGAACTGGCGAGTCCCTCCCCTGCTCGTGGTTGGTCATAGTTCCTTGCATGTATGAACTAACCGAAGCCCTCAGAACGTACTGACTTAACGCAGCACCGACGTAATGCTGTGACGTCAGAAGTACTGCTGCTTCCCTTGCTCCAGGGCCACAGATCCAACCCCCCAGTGTACCGTCACTGCTCTGCTGGTCTCCAAGTCTCTACCTGCTAGCTCCCTCTGAGCAGACCTTCCTGCGACCCCACAACCCGCGCGTGGACGAGCCATCATTTACCCAGCCATGGAAAGTAATTGCTTTAGAAACAAAACAAACGAACAAAAAAAATTCAATAAAAGACAATTTCTCTTCCCCGCAAGACACACTCAGCCTCGCAATTGCTTTAGAATTGATCGGTCCCCAAACATGAAGTTCATTTCCAAAACAGACTGTAGTGACTCTTAAGATCTCACTTAACAGGAGCCAAAGACCCACAACAAGGGAAAATCAGGTTTCATCCCACTGATTCAAGGATGTAAAACTAGTTTTTATTTCTAGGAGCAAATAAAAGCACGGCCACAGAGACACAGTGGCTGAGAACCCAGCAGGGCTGGGTTTGCTGTCTGGCCCTTCCACTTGAAGCTGTGCGATCTCAGACACACCGAGACCCGCCTGGAGCCTCACGCTCTGTGGCGATAGAATGCACGTGTTTTTGCCTCCCTCGCAGGGCTGCAGTGTGGCCAGGCAAGCAGCATGCAGAAGGGCGTTGCTGCCGGTTCGGTACACACCCGTGTGCAGACTCCACTGGCAGAGCAAACCGGACTTCATCACTCCTGCGGACTTAGAACGGAAAGTCCTGGCCCCAGAATCCCTGCTCCCAACCCCAGCGTGCACTAGACAGGACCCAAATTAACTCACAGGGAGGAAAGCCTGGCTGTGTCCTCTTGAGTTCAGCTGTCTAAGTTTCACCCAGTCACTTCCTTCTTCTTATCCTCCAAATATCAAGCAAAAGCCATGGATACTCCCGATCACTGCCTTTTACCAACTTCTCTGCCATTCCTGAGGGCAAAGCTGGTATTTCTGGGCGTCCCACAGGTGCCACGCCCTGCATTGACCTATGCATTATTCATTCAATCTGCATACCCTGGCCACGGGATCAGAATCCCACTGTGGGGAAGCGATAGAGGGGGCTGGCGTCTGGGACCTGGATTCTTCCTCCGGCTCCAGCCCTGAGCCTTTAGTCACAATGCATGATGTGTCCCTCGATCCCCTGGGGTCTATTTTTCCCCCACACAAGTCCTTCATTCATTGACTTACATCCTCGTTGGATCCTGTAGCATTTCTGTGTTGAGTGCCTAGCACACCAGATCTTCGGGAAGCCTACGTTCTATGGGAGGGAAAAACCGCAAGTGAAACGCAAGTACTTCTTAACAGGGGAGCCTTCAATAAATGCTCAGAAGAAAAACTACTGCAGGTGACGGACTTACATTTGGTTGTGTCAACTTGGCCAGCCTCAGTGGGTGTCCTTGGAAGCCACCCAGGAGTGACCATGTCTGTGTGGCATGAAGGAGTGGCCCCTGCCCCAGTGGCCTCTGGCTTCCAGGCCCCCATGAACCGTGCAGCTTGGGCCTATCACAGCCTTCGGCCAGGATATTTTTGCCTTCACCACGGACTGAACCCTCTGAACCTGGGAGCCATTAATCCTCTCCTCCTTGAAGCTGGGGGAAGCGGGTACTGTAACCAGCCATGGGAAAGCTAACACAGAGGGACCCGGCCGCAAGAGCAAGAAGGCAAGGCCCAGAGAGAGGCTGTGGCGTCCACCAGTGGCTGCTTTGGGTCAGAACCAGGCAGGGGAGTGTGCAAATCTGCAGCTCACAGTGAGCGCACTGGAAAGGGACCAGCAATTGCAGCCCGAGTTTGTGCCAAACACTGTATGTGTGACGTCAATCATCTAATTTCCTGTCTTTCACCTTATTTGTCTGAAATACTGCTGCATGAGCTTCATAAACCAGAGTGTCTTAGTGACTTTTCACTTGTTGCTGGGACAAATACCCAACACCTAACGCTTCAAGAAAGGAAAGGTTTCTTTAGCTCACGGTCCGGTTCGTGGACGTTTCAGTTTGTACTCCGCAGGCTCCACCCCAGACGGCAGGAGTTCAGCAGAAAACAAGAGCAGAGGAGCAATAGCTGCGGCAGCAGTCAGGCCTCTCTCTTCTGACGCTCCACTGCGAAGTCCTTCTGTCTCAGAAGCCTGGAAAGTCACGTAGACCGGTGCACGGCAGGATGAGCCCCCGGGGGCCTAACCAGGGCACCGTCCCTCCCACTTTCTTCCAGTCACACACACCTCTGTGGAGACAGCTCCCCATCTGAGGCACACAGAAAGACGATGCCTTCCCAGCTCAGAATTGACACACCCACACTCAGTGGGTGTCCATCACCAACCCTGGGACCAAATTCAGAGCAGGAGGCCTGAGGAGGACAGGCCCGGAAGCTTCTAGGAAAGGTCTCCTCCACGCTCACGCAGAGACACGGTGCGCACGGTGTCCGAGACCCCAGGAACGCCCGCGTCTGCAGAGGGCACCCGAAGCTCCTGCAGCTGTCCCGTGACCCAGCAGGGAGTGAGCCTGCAAGCTCAGGCAGTCCCCTGAGGATGGCGGGATGGCGCCCGGGAGAGCTGAGTGATGGCACCTCGCACCGCTATCTTAAGCTACCCCGCAGCACTTCCCACTTCGGGGCTTTCCGGGATAGTGGATTAAAATTTTCCTTTCTATTTAAATTGGTCCCCAGAACTTCTCTGTTCCTGCAGCCGAGGATACGCAAGCTGAAGCTCCCCTGCCGCCGTCTGAAAGGCTCGGACGACGGCCACCACATGGAGGAGAACCCTGCGAACCCTAGCCCACCACAGCCAAGAGGCAAGTCAGCCCTGCGGCATAACAAGACATGCGCACTCGGTCTTCATGCCCCGCTCCCAACACAGAGCTCTTATAATTTCCTCAGGGACAGGGGTGCTGGGAGCGTTTTCTGTTTCTATTCGGTCACTGATGCTGGTCCAAAGCCTCTCGGAATTTCCTGGGTCTTTTGTTCTAATGAGGAGACTCCCCATGAGTTCCTGGGTGGGTCCTGTAGTTTCTCCCTAGACACCCCCCAAAAGCATCATGGGAACACTGGGGGGACCTTGGGAAGGTGACTGAACTATAGGGACATCACAGCTGGCTGACCTGCTGTCAGGAGGTGGAGCCTGGTCCCAAGAGGTGCACCACTGTGGCGCGGCCCAGACGGTTACACCGCCCTCCCCGACTCCTCCCCAACTCTCTCTGCTTCCTGTCAGCCCTGCCCGAGCAGCTCTCCCGCTCCGGTCCCCTCAGCCACGCACGCCATTTGCCTACCATCCAGCCAGCTGTGCGTGGAAAGCAGAGCTAAATGGACCTTCCTTCAGTGGTAGATAGGAGGTGTTCTGTCTCAGCAGCAAAAGAACAAAGTAAGGCACCGGCCATGACTGAGCGTTTGGAACTTGCAGTCCTGCCTCCCATCCCTGGAGAAAGCAGTGGACTGGCGGGGTCCTCGTCAGTCACACCTTTGAGTGGAGCCTCCTCGAAGACACCCACAGCACGGGGCGCCGAAAGCTTGCAGGTTGGGGAGCACAGCTGGGTGCCCGGAAGTGGTGCACGGCAGCTCCACGGGGGCAGAAGCCCCTGACTGCAGGGCCCCCCATGCTGTGCCCCCTTATCTCTCCTCTGTCTGTCTGGATCTTTTATCTCAAGCTCTGCAATAAGCCAATAGATGGGAATTCTGTGAGCCATGACAGAAGGTTAGCAAGCCAGGGTGGGGCTACAAGAGCCCCCCACTTATAACCAGGCAGCTGGGAGGACGGGCGCCTCAGCCCTGTGAATGGCATCTAAAGTGGGGCAGCCGGAGGGGCTGAGCGTGACCCTGAGGGTCTGCACTAGCTCTGGATGCCCAGGGTCATCGCTGAGTGAGGAATCCGCCGTGATCCAGAGCAGTAAGGGTAAACTTTGGTCCCACTTACAGCAAGAGCAAAGGCGGCGGAGGGTGCACAGCCTGGCCAAAGCCACCCTGGCATGGGCTCCGTCCACACCACGTCTCACCTGGGACCCTTGCTCTTCGTCACTCTCCGCCGGAAACACAGGGGTAGAAGAAATGCTGCAGTCAGCCAGGAAGCCCTAGAGGTCACAGGAAAAACACCCCAGACTACACAGAAAGCTCCACTTAGACACCTCCTTCGAAGAGTTTAGTCTGCAAGCTGCTGAGGCGAACTGCTTAGGATGGGCCGTTCGGCACCAAATCCAGTGCCATCGCGTGGATTCTTCAACCCTGGTGATAAAGACACCAGTAATATCTACCACCTTTCAAGAGTTTCACAGTTCCCCAAACAAAATTTAAAATGCAGGTTAATTTTCTAAAGTCCAAATCGTTCTCTCTCTGGCTCTGTGGCTCTCTGTCTGTCTGTCTGTCTGTCTGTCTGTCTGTCTGTCTGTCTCTCTCCCTCTCTCCTCTATCTCTCTTTCCTCAAGCTAACTAACTTTTCAGGATTCTAAGGAACTCTCTATTCAATAGAAAAACTAGCGCAACCTACCACATGCAAGGAACTTCAAAAAGAGGACAACATGCAAAGAGGAAAGTTACAAATCCCACAACACAAGCAATTGCTTTTAAATGTAAGACCCTCCACAGGCCCCAGGCAAGCTTTCTGACCAGGAGAGTGGGTGGCATTGACGTACTAAGAAAGCTTACGGTGGGACAAAGTTTCCAAACACTGAAGAAGAGTTCTGAAAATCCAGGATGCAGCCTTCTGGATTGTGAATAGAGACACACTGTTCTTTTTCAAGTTTATGGTGACAAAGAAGTCTTCCCAACTACCTGAAACTAAGTACAAGAAGAATACAGACCCACCGGATCAAGCTGGTCCATCTCTCTCCCCCGTTCTCCCCGCTCCCTCACTTTCTTTCCATCTTCCGCTCCTCTTCACCTTCTCGCTCTCTTTCCTCACACCACATAACCATCCTCTGTCAGTTTTCATCTTTTCACATGCTCCCGTGTGGCCCAAGATGGACGCTTGGCCTGCAACACGCTGACCAAGTCTCCGTTACCTAACTCCGTGCTCTTTGAGGAAGGCCTGGCAGGTCATGCTCAGCCTCCGAGTTGATTTCCTGCCTGGGAGGCCCTCCACACACCCACTCACCCAGGACTGCGTAATAAAACATGGTTGTCGACGTCCACCTCTGCCCCTGTAAACGGACCCCTCTTCCCAGACAATGTGGGCTGAGCCCCCCAAAAGCTCCTTACTGCACACGAAAGTGTCTTGAACGCCTTCTCCCCCCACCATAAAACCTCCCAGGGAGCCTTAATGATGGCATTGTTTCACCCTCTCACTTCTTAAACACAAACACAACCAGGCAGGAAAACATTATGAGGACGCCGCAGGCCCCGGGCCTCCACTAAGGAAGCCAGACCCAGGGAGGGGCTTCCTCCCACCAGAACATGGACGGGAGTAGCATGAACCCCCGCCTAATTCAGGAAGCCCGGCCTCAACAGTTTCCTGGACCCTGGTCCTCAGCGAATCAGCACTTTCGCCCCTCTGTGTCAGCAAGGCCCCTAGGTCACCCCTTTACCTCAGTCCTCCTGGCTCTGGTTTCCCCAATCCCCCAACACATGCAGAAAGGTGGAGAAGGGGCAGGGCGGTGCCCAATTCTGGCCACTGAGCTGAGTCCATCTCCTCCGCAGGCCTCGTCTCCTGTACAGCCTTCGCCTCATGCCCTGAACACGGGACGCACAACCCTGCCAGGCACACGGGCCTGCCAGCCCGTGACACGCCCCCCTGTGGGTGGCAGACATGGCCCGCAATCCTGCCAGCCCGTGATACCCGTGGCAGGTCCCAAGGCGCTCCACACTCCCCCAACCCAGCCTCCATGGTGGCACTGGGACCCCAGGAGGAAATTCCCTGGGGTCAGGTCCACGTCTTATCATTGAGCCAATAGCTTCTTAGAGACCAGTGCTATGCTTTATCAGGGCACCGGTCTCGGGCCACTGCAGGGTGGGTAGGAGAGCGGGAAATGTTTGAAGGAAGAACGTCGGAGGGAATGCCAGGGAGAGCGGGAGAGGGGAACGGGCATGGAAGAACCCTTCCCCTGCCCTAACAACGTCCCCAGGAGGCTCTGATCAGCTCTCCTCTCCTCCGTGTCCTCCCCAGAGAGCCTAAAGCATCACAGAGTGCTGCCTGCTCACCCGTGTGGACAGCAGCACAGCTGCTGGAAGCAGCCTTTGCGTCCATCAACAAAGGAGTGGGTGAAGAGTGTGGTATGACAACACGTAACGGAGTACTACTCTGCCATAAAGAAGGAGTTCAAGCCGTTTGTAGGAGAAAGGACGCACTGTGATGCCATTGTGTTCAGGGAAACAAGCACAGCGCGGCTTCTCTGCCGAGAAAGCCACAGTATACATAGCTGTTAAAGCAAATAAAATAAAAAATAAAAAGTAGACAACAGGACACAGGAAGAGAGAAGGTTGGAAAAGAGGAAAGAGACTAGAGGAAGCAGAGAGAGGAGGGCTGCGCCCCTGTGCAGGAACCTGTGTGCGGGGAGCGCAGACGCGCCCGGGGTAGAAGGCCTGTGAGAGGGGAGAGGCGCTTGGCTGGGCCACTTCTCGGATCCGGCCCTGGCTTGCACACTGGAAGCCCACGTGATCCTGGCCGGCTGCTGTGTGCCAAGGGCATTTTCCCGGTGTTCTAGGGAGGACTGATGCAGGAAGCCACTGAGGCAGATGCCCGGGGTGTCCTGCTGCCGCCCCTACAGCAAGATGCCAACGGGCCAAGGTCTCCCGGCCTCCAGGCGCCCGGAATGGGCGGCAGGCGGGATGTCTCCGGCCCATAGCACAAACGCCGCTTTATTCCCCTGGCCCAGCAGCCGGACGACGCCAGCTCAGCTTTCCTCTGGGCCTGTCCCTGTCCTACATCTGGGATGACAGTGAATAATCTAATCCTTCCTTTCTTTCTGGCGCTTGTTGCCTCCAAGGTATTTATAGAGCGCTCCCGGCCCGCTGCGGCATCTTTTCTCCGTGGTTTAAATTTAGCTCCCTTTGTCTTCCTCCGCCAACTTATCTGCCTGCTGAGGCTGCCGCCCGGGTTTCCTCTACCGCCTTTGCTCTCCCGGTGTTTGCGCCACATCTTCTTTCATCTGCTGAGCAGAAGCAATCCGGCCGAGTCTCTTCCGCAGCCTTATGTAACCGCGCGGGCGGCCCCGGCGGTCGGCCTCCTCCGCACGCTCGGCCCTCTCTCGCTCCAGTCGGCCCATTTGCAGAAAGGGAAACCAATCCTCGCTGGCTGACGCCGCTCTCACTTTTTTTTTTTTTTCTTTCTTTCTTTTCTGGAACCAGGGATCGAACTCAGGACCTTGCACTTGCCAGGCAGGCACTTGTGCCCCTGGGATATTATCCCCCCCCCCCACCAGCACTCTCACTTCTTAAAGCTCCTGATTCTGAAGGCGGTATCTGAATTCCCGCAGGCATTTGCTCTTTTGTTGTTCTTGCGCTTGTTCTTGCTCATGCGTTATGGGCCCCCAGCCTGCCCTGGGGGGTGGGACTGACGCAGCACGTGGTGCCGGGGATCTGGGATCCACGGTCCCTGCAGTTGCCTAAGCTCGCCTAAGCAGGCGCTTTAGACCACTGAAGCATCTTGGCCTGCCCAAGCCTTGGCTCTTCTGTGCTACAACATCGTGGCGAACACATAGGCGTCCTCGTTCTTTTCCGGCCCTGAAATTGACCACTAGACGATGTTGCCCTAGCCCTGCGAAGATCAATTGCTGGGGAAATTGTAACCCCGGGGCAGCGCACCGCGGACCTTGAAGAGTACACGGGGCTGCGGATCCCCGGTCCCAGTCACGCAGCACAGGATTAGGCGGGCGCGGAAGCACGAGGAGCAGGTTTGGCCACCGAGTGGGGGCTGGGCAAATGCACCGTCTAAAGGTGGCGCGGCCCGGAGAAAAGTCTGGACTTTCAAATGATGTGTGCCAGCTTAGACACCCGGGATCAGAGCAGAACACATGGTCCCACGCTGCTCGTCACGATGCCCTTGGCCGTCTTCGGTCGCTCTTGCTCCCCACCAACCACTTGCGGTGGCTTCCAGACCAAGCAGCCCTTCCAGTTCTGCCTGGCCTCTCTACATCCCTGGATGCCAGAGACCCGCTTCTGCCCCTCTGCTGTGACACACCCCACACTGCCTCTTCAACTTTCTCCCCAGAAGCGACCCTCGGATTCCTTCCGCTCACATCTTAGTCCCCAAAGCGTGTGACATGGGCACGGCTAATTTCAAAGCAGGCCAAGAAGGGCCCGCTTACCGTGTGTCCAGAAGTGGGGAAGGTTGAAGTGTCTGTTAGACATCCCTCGCTGGCTTCCTCCTGGGGTAGTTCGAGTTGTGGAGGGTTAAGTTAACTCTGCCCACGGATTCTAAGCTCACACATTGAACAGTCCTGACTGGCAATGTGCCAAGGTCACATGGGCATAGACTGGGAACTGCTCTCTTCCTTCAGCCTTCTGGGGCTTGGCTAGGGAGCCCCTGTGCATAGATCTTGTTACGCAATAACTCAGAAACAGGTGAGGTCAACAAAGCGCCGAGCCCAGACAAAGCAGTACACGTGAACAGGCAGCATGTAGGCAAGTCCTCAGGGGAGGGCAAGGTAGACGAGAGCAGAAGGCCCTTTCCTCTCCTCTCCCACTCCCGGGCAGCCACGCTGCCCAGCCTCGGCTCTGTCTCTCCGCCCTGCTATCCATGACCACCGCGGCAGTTCCGAATGCCAAGCACGTCCGGCTTTCTGCAGGACTGGCCCTGTACCTGAGCGTGGGGTGCAGGCAGGGACAAAGCCACACCATGTCCCACTCCATCCAAGCCTGCAGTTTCAAGCCGGCGTGGGAGTCGGCAGCCTAGACGCAGACTTGGGCTCCTCTTGCTCTCTGACCTGGGAACAAGTTAGTGGAGCGGCTGGCACTCGCTCCTGACCTGTGAAGTGGGGCAGTGGCAGAGCCTGCCTCTGAGCCTGTTGCGAGCCTCTAAGGTGCCAACATAGGTGCTGTGCCAGGGAGAGCTCAGCTGGGCATGAGGTGGGCATCGCCCTGGCAGCAGTAACCATAGCCGGCACCCACTTCCTGCTGGTTATCACTCCACTCTGACGGCTGCTGTGCTGCGTGCACCGGGCCCCTGATGAGGACTGTTCCCTGGTATTCGTGGCACAATGCATCTACATAAAAGCCCGGGGCGGTTCTTCAGGGGTCCAGATTCCACCTCCACCACCTCCTCACCAGTGAACTTCAGGGCCATTTTCAGCTGCCTCCTGCCCCGTACTCTCTGGGCTTCTAACCCAAGTCACCTCTCCAGAGGACGGGTCACAGACTACGATCCCCACAAGATGAACTGCAAAGCAACAAGACTTGGGGCGTTGGCTGCTCCTGGGAAACTTCTTCCTGGAGAAGAGCAAAGCACAGGCAAAACCACGCCTTGCTGTACGGAATCCAGCACTTCCGGGGTTAAATTTGGACCAGGGTGACTTCACTTTGCATCCCTCAGGCTTTGAAAAAAAAAAAAATAGTAATCTGCAGAAGCAAGAACTATTTCTTGTTCATCCACTAATGCTTAGAAAAAAAAAAAAAAAAAAACCCTAGGCAAGAGAAGAGAGTCAATAAATTGAACTGAATTTGTTACATAACCTTGGAAAAAAATCGTTCCTCCCAGGGCTTCAATTTCCATATTTTTAAAATGACAGCATTGGACCAGAGACTTGCTAAGATCCGCTCCATCCTCGGTGGCTTGTCAGTCTTCCATTAGATGCTTTAGTTTTTTTCTCTATCCTCTGCCAGGTCATTATTAAGAAGAATGATTTTATTCAACACAGGCACAAAAGCAGAATCACCAACGCCAAGAGCTCAGGCAGCAGAGTCAGATCAAGGCTGGCGGTGACCGTGCACCAGCTGCCCTTTGAGGACGTCACAGTAATCGCACTACCTCGTTGACACAGGACCACCAGTCTGTGACATCAGTGAAATCGCTGCCGTGTGACCAAAGAGATGCTGAGAGATACTGAGGCACCGAGGGGACAGGCCGCTGCTCAGGGGCCTCTGCCTGCTGTCAACAGTGGAGATGAGCCCTGGCCAGAGGGCTTGGAGCCCCTCACGCTTAGCCCTGTGGCCACATGGCCTTTGCGGGGCAGGAGCAGGGAGATTCAGAGCTGCCCACACTGCTTTTCATTGTGTGGGGAAGCGGCAAAGCCCTGGAGACACCCACAGCTACTGCAGGTTGGTTGACAGCCAACGTGGCATTTCTCCAAACTCTCAGGGACACCACCTTTCAGCCTCAACTTTTTTTTTTTTTTTTTTTTTTTGTCTTTTTGAGACAGGGTCTCGTTATGCAGTTGAGGCTGGTCCTGAGCTCACTTTTGTAGCCCAGGCTGGTCTCGAACTCGCAGAAATCCTCCTGCCTCAGCCTCCCGAGTGCTGGGATTACAGGTGTGTGCCACCACGCCCGGCCCAGCCTCAACTTTTATAAAAGATTACAGGGGACAGCTGTAGTCCAGACACTTACGTTGATTATCGCCACCAGCAGCATCACCTGCGGCATTTCCAGGAGGCCCTTTATGGCTACCACCTGATTTTTTTTTTCCACACATGTCCCCTGAAGTGTACCGTGGGCTCCACATCAGGAATGATGACATGTGGGGCCTGAATTGGAACCTCGTCTGTGGACCTCAGGGCAATATCACTCAGGGACTCAACCCTGGCTCCCAAAGTCACTTGGAGCCCAAGCTAGGGGCAGGAACTGAGCAGAGTTGGTGGAGACTCAAGAGTGGACTCAGACGGAGATAGAGAGCAGCCGGGGCCGGAAGGGGAAACTGAGCCTCACGGTGAGGGAGGCGGGGAAGGAGCGGCCCTCGCCCCGCTTAGCAGGCAGGATGCCTCCGGCGCTGAGTGTTTTCCATGCACCTGGTTTGCTGTTGCTCTCCTTTTTCTAAACTTTCTCCTGTTCCTCCTGCTCCTCCTGCTCCTCCTCCTCCTCCTCCTCCTCTTTCTCCTCCTCCTCCTCCTCTTCCTCCTCCTCTCCCTCTCCACCTGCCATCTCAGCCACCTCCCAATTATGAACCAGGAATAGTTCATGCATTCACCCAGCAGCACGCAGTGGGTTCCCATCATTTGCCAGGCCACCAACTTGGGCAGCAGAGCTACTGAGATGGGCCACGTGGTTGTGGAGAGGGATGGACGTGGGCCAGCAGAAAGCCTGGGCCAGGGATGTTTTCCAGGCTTGGACAGAGACTTTCTCATGGAGGCACAGAAGGCGCAGAAGGGACGTGCCAAGAACTGCAGCCGGAAAACAAAGCGCGGCCAGATCTGAAAGGGCCTTGGCTCCGGCCGAAGGCCTGGGCCGCATCCCCTCCAGCTGTGGGAGCTCTTGAGGCACCAGGCAGCAGCCCAGGCTTTCCGGACCTTTTCTCCTTAGACCAAGTCCTCCCAAGAACCTGGACACTAATCCAGAAACTTTCCCCGAAGTTAGAAGGGAAGGATCAGAACAAAGATCCAAGAAGAAGCAGGCTCTCTTTCCCCTGGTCACGAGATGACAGCCTGAGGCCAAGAGCTCCCTCCCAGCCACCAGTGCCTGTGCCCTGGGGCAGCTGGGTGCCTAGTGCTATGCGCAGCCCCAGCACAGGGAGGCAGTGTGGGCCCGCGGCCAGCCTCAGCCCAGCACCCTGGCATGAGGCCTGGGGACCAGCGGAGAAGGAAATGGCCCCAGAGAGCCACTTTGAGGGGGTTAGTAGAAAACGACTCGGAAATGTGCTCTTAACAAGCACCCTCATCTGGGAATCTGGTCCTCTCAGTCACAGCAGTTTGCCCTGCACAAGCAAACTCCCATGGAGATCTCAGCCCTGGCTTTGCGACTGGCCCCTAATCCCCGCCGTTGTCACCTGGGGCTGGTCACTGTCACCCGGTGGCACCTACCCTCCTGTCCTCTTGCCCTTGCTGTGTATCACATGCAGGAGTCTCAGCCTGGCTTCCTCCATGTCTGGGCCCTGGCTGGGCCTCTCTCCACCTGGCTGTCTCCACCTAGAGCAGCCTTGCCCGGTAGGTCCTTCCCATACCCAGTCCAGCTCAGTGTCACCTGCGCCGGGAAGCCTCCTCGGACCCAACTCTGCTCCCCCAGCCACCATGCAGAATGAAGACGGTGTTCCTCTCCCTCCCTCCCTCCCTCCCTGGCCCTCCTCTCCAGAACGGTTTGTTCCCCTCTGCCACCAGCTACCCTCTACCGTATATGGCCACTGTTTGTGCACAAGGTCAGAAATCCCAGCGAGGCTTCCTCAACCTCCAGGAGGGAGCTCTGCACACTGCACCTGCTGCACGCAGACGGAAGAGCAGGTGGCATCCCGGAGGAGTGGCCAGGGTGCCACTCAGGGAAGCTCTAGTCTTCCAATAAAGAAAGCCCCTGAGGTAAAGGAGTGGCTGCATTAGTGGCTGGTCGCCTAAATTACATCTTATCTGGACTGCAGCTGTATGACTCTTTGGAAGAATGGGAACATATACACGTGCTGGTATGGGGGGCAGCTAAGATATATAATTTCTAAATAAATTCTCCAGGGCTGGGGAGATAGCTCAGTTGAATAAGTGCTTGCCTGGCAAACGCAAGGACCTGAGTTCAATCTCCAGTCCCACAAATAAATAAATAAATAAATAAATTTTCCAAAAAAAAAAAAAGGCAAGCGGTGAAATAGTACAACCCTTTTGTCAGGTATGAAAGTATACGTAAAAAAGCCCTAACAGTGATTAACTCAAAGAAGGAATGGGACAGGGAAGGGAAGAGCTATTATTTCTTTTGAATTTAAGTCCTATGAGACGTGTACCTATACCGAGTGATTTTGTTCAACACATGAGGATCGAAAGCCCTGTGTCAGCGCTGGCATTCAAGGCTATTATTAGTGGACGTGTATTCTTTCTGTCACAACTAAAGCAGCTTCACCTATACGATGCGGTGAGAATTTCAACCCAGCCTCCCGCTGCAACAGTGGCAAGCCTGGGCAGAATCTATGAGAAGATTATCTGAGGCACACGCAGTGGGCCTCTGGAACCATGGGCAGGCCCTGAAACATGGCCTCTGGTGCTCAGCTCTCAGGCAGGACACGCTTCTCTCCCGTTGCACAGGCCACGTGCTCACATCAAGAGGAACACACAGGGGCTGGAGCAGCTGGAATTCTCAAGGATCTGGGCAGAGAGACGCCTGCGTGGGGACTGGTGGAGGGTTCTCAGTAACAGGCCAGGCTGTGCGAGCACAAGGCGCAATCCTACAGAGCTAGTGAGGATTGTGTGAGGAGGACTAGGGCTGGGGGGACAGGTAAGAAAATGGGGAGCGCTATGGATCCGCAGGTATGAATGAGGAATTGTTTTTTAATGCACACTTTAAGAATAGGAACCATGCCTAGAGTTAAAGCTATCTTCAGAAACGAAAACAGACCCGTCCAAAAATAAAAAAATGAAACCAAATCTGGGAAACAAAATAGATTCACTACTTCCCATAACAACCTCCCACCACAAGAACCAAGCCCTCACATGAGGAATTGAGACAATATCGCTTCCCTGTAACCTATCAACCAAAATAGTGCGTACGGTTTACCCAATGGAGTATTGCTCAGCTATGAAAAAAGAGAAATCCAAGGCTTTTGTAGGTAAATGGATGAAACTAGAGACTGCACTGGTAAGAGAAATCGATCAGACCCACATGTGCAAACATCGTATTGTCTCAGTAGCGTGAGAACCTGCAAGAATAAATATGGTCTGAAAGGCGCAGTGGATACTGTGAGAGGGAGAGAAATTGTTCCATGAGAAGGAAACGCCGGAATGAGGAAAAGACAAAAGAAAGAAGGGAAAAGATCTATTTAGGCATAGATGCAGGACAGTTTGGATAATCGTATTGCTGATTGCTTGTCTTTTGGAGGAAGCAGCTAATACTTAATTTTCTTTTCTTTTTATTCTTATTGTTTTAATTTCTTACAGCTTTTTTTTTTTGTCATTGTTTTGGTTTTTTAAACCCATTTTTTGCATTTATGTCTTGGAACCTGAATAACTAATTTGAAGATAACATCGTGCAATGCAGCAGCTATTTTTTGATTCTCGCTATGCAGCAGCTATTTTTTGATTCTCGCTATTTTTTATTCTTTAAAAAATAAATAAATACATGCATAATTTGAAAATGACTTCGCACGGGGGAAAGTAGGAATATGTGGAACACAGCCAAGTGCAAACCACCCCGGTGTGGATCCTAGCAGACAAGCACGCATGAGAACGCCTGCAAACGTGTGTAAGAATCGAAAGGAAAAGGAAGCCCGGATTGAGTGAAGGATTAGGAAATTTGACTAAGGAAGTGAAAATTAGTAAATAAAATCGCAGGCCAGGAACGTGCGATGGGGGCCTGACCTGAAAAGGGAGAGGGAAGAGGGAAGGCCAGACTGCTGGTGGCACACAGCGCAGAGGGCCCGCAGGAGGGCACCTTCGTGGGCGCCGGCGAAGAGGAGAAGGACAGACGCGAAAAATAATGGCCCACGTGTCCCTAACTTGAGTTTTAGAAGATATAATCTTGCGATCCAAATAACATGGGCATCCCTCAATAAGATCAATGCAAAGAGAAGCTGCAAAAAATTAAAAAGAAAAACTTTCATTTTTTTAGTCTTGGCTTTTTGAGACAAGGTCTCGCTGCGCAGCTCAGGCTGGCCTTGAGGTCACTTTTGTAGTCCGGGCTGCCCCAGCTTCCTAAATGCTGGGATTACAGGCGTGCACCACCATGCCTGGCGTAAAAATCTTAAAGTAGCCAAAGAAATGAAGAAAACAAGTATCAATTAACTACTCATAATAAACAGTAGAATTGAGAAAGCAAGAGACTAGCAACTTTAAACCACAGAAGGAGGAGAAGTCAGTCCAAATGACCTCCGCCGTAAAAATATCCCAGAAAATGAGAACGAACGCGAGACAAGCCACAGACAAAGGAAGCGCGATAAATGCTGAAGAAAGTATTGCTAGGCTGAAGAAAAGTGATGCCACAGCAAAATTTGGGCATAGCAAAAAATAGTATTTGATTGTGGGATAAATTACACACATGCATTTAATATATGGGTCGATAATAACACTGCAGATGGCTTAGGATAAGTGGTATTTTACTGTTGCACATTTCTGACATTTTACATAAAGTCATGAAATATTAATTGAAGGTAATGCATTAAAAGGTATTTGTATTGACCAACGCAACGCTAAAATAGTTGTGCTTAAGAAGTCAGCAGAGAGCTAAAATATATTTGACGAATCCAAGAAAGGCAAGTAAGAAAGAAAAGCAACACAACAGGAAAAGTTAAAAACGAATTCCAAAACCATAGATGTGAAAGCAGCAAGCTCATTAATTATTTGTGATTAATTGTGACCATGGCAGAACAAGGTGCTTCCCCTCCCCACCACTCCCCATGGGAATGCCCAGGTCCCAAGTTGCCTTCGACGACAGCAAGCCGTGCAGCTGTGACGTGGCCACGGGAAAGGACAGATAGGGCATCTTAGATGGCCCTCATAGGCTGAGTGTAACTGCGCACTTCCTTACCAGCACGGAACATTTTCAGCTAGGCCAGAGCGGTGACAGCAGGACTTCGAAAGCAAAGAAAGTAAGCCATGACTTAGGAAGTGCTGATGCCAGAACCAAAACTGGAACCAGAACCAGAACCAGAACCGGAACCGGAAGTAGAGGAGCTAGAAAACGGATTCTTCTGCCAGAGCTTCCAGAAAGGAACGTAGCATGGCTAACACCGCAGCTGGCGCGGTGACCCTGCCAACGCTCCCAGCCTGGTATACCCTTGGGCGTGTGAGTGAGTTGTTTTGAGCCTGGTAATTAAAGTAACCGTGTTTATAGCAGCAGTAACACCAATTACTAGTTGTCTGAGCACAGCCGAGGACCAGAAGTTGGTTGACTGCTGAACAAGGAGGAACCTGAAGCAACCCTAAGAAGCCATCCTTAAAATAAAACAAGAAATTATTTTTGTAACATTATTCACAGACTTCTACTTAATATATATGCCTTTGGAAATTAATTATATGACACTTGTACAGGCATTTGCCAAGCACTGAGTAGGAGGCACCCCAGTTCTGTCCCCCACAGTGGAGAAAGTCTGCGGTCCCTAGAAGTGGAGCTGACCTGCCTGTCTTCTGCTGACAAGCTGTTGCCCCGGCCCTTCATCTAAACAAAGGAATTCTTAAAAACCAAAGAGTCTTCAGGAGCCTCATGCCTCCCAGGGAGATACAAGTCAGAGACCCAGCCCTGATAAGCTCATCAGCAAACAAACACAGCCAACAGCACCGGGACACACAGACGGAATCCAGAGCTGCTGTGGTGTGTCACCCACGTTACACAGTTCTCAACAATAAAGTTGTAAGAATGTTCTGATTTAGGAGAGTGAGGGCGAGCCACACCCAGCGAAGCATCTCGCTCCCCAGGAATGGGCCCTGGGCAAGCTGAGGTGTTGGGTTTTATGGCTACTGCTCTTTAAACAAGTAGATACAGTCAGTGAACTAAAGGGAAAAATTTTAAAAGAATAGCATGATGTTGACTAAAAAAACTAAACTTCTAGTAAAAAGCTGGAGAGAAAATAAATAAAGGGCTGGGAATCTCCTAAAAGAACCAAACAGAACTCTAAGGTGGCTCAACACTTCCGGGGTGGAAGGGGCCCTGGGTGGCGTGGGCTGGTTTTCCAGGGCTACCATCATCAAGCACCATGCAGTAGGGGACTTAGGGCAACACAAATGGAGCTTGAAGCCCTCCGAAGCTTAAAGCCTAAAACTAGGGTGTCCTCTCATGAAGACCATGGGGGAGTCTTCCCCTGCCTCTTACAACCTCCAGATCACAGGTCACCTCAGCTTTCCCCTTCTAAGTACAGCAGTTATGGGGTGAGGGCCCAGCTGACACAGCAAGACCTCCTCCTAACTGCATTTACATCTGCAAAAATTCCCTTTCCAAGTAAGGTCACATTCTGAGTCTAGGAAAGCAAGAAGCTTAATGTATTCTAACCCAAAAGCCCGGGACAGAGCAGAAGAGGAGAGGAAATAATAAAATGAATATTGCAGAAAAAAAAAAAAAAAAGAAAAGAAAAGAAAAGAAAGCAAGAAGCTTAGGGGAACCCTATTGCCCCAAGACACCCCGGCATCCAACACACAGCCAAGCAGCTGCACAGTCCATAGCGGGGTCCCCTGGCTATCCCCAAAACTGCACAGACTCGGCCATAAAGAGACAAGCGCTGAAACAGAAGGTAGATCAGTCAGCTCGGTGACAGCTCCGTAGGTCCCTGGCTCCACAGGAGACCACCAAAGCAGAGGCCACGGGTCAGAGGCTGTGCAGACGGCAGGCTGCTCATGAGTGAGAAGCTCAGTCTAACCCATAGTCTTCCGTCTCACAGGTTTACATGGAGTCAGTGCGGCGAAAGCGGAAAGGCCACAGGCAGAAGGAGGTGGGGAAGAATGAGCCTGTGGCCTCCTCCTGTGAGCTAAGAAAATGCGTGAAAGTCTTCCTCGCTGAAATACATGCACACACGCACACACACACACACACACACACACACACACATACACACACACACAGCCTGCTCAGGTTGCGGGAGGACAAGGGGCAGCCCAACAAATCTTCGATCAAACGGCAGTCACAGCGTGTCCATTCCCAGGACAGCAGGCAGTGCGGTATCAGAAGACCACCAAGGACCCACGCCCCTCCCATAGGACCCTCGGGAAGGAAGGAGAGACACAGACCAAAAGCATTCGAGCGAACGGTGGGCAACGCCTGTCAAGAGGGGCCAAGCAGGGGCCAAGACAGAGCCTCAGCGAGAAGCTGCGCAGTCAGATGGTGAATGCCAAGGACGGGGAGAGAGGGGCCGGACAGCAGAGCAGTTTTATTCATTAGATGCGGAGTGATGGCAACAACGTGATGAGTGACCAGTGTCCTGCCGGAAAAAAGAGACCAAGGCCGCTGGACACAGCGCACCTGCCCCGGTGCCCCAGATGAGCGGAAGCGTCGTGTGCTGCAAACATAAAAGGAGAAGTTAGGAAAAGCAGAGAAAAGCGAAACCTCAACAGGAAAACAAAAGCAAGGCAGAGAGAGAGAGAGAGAGAGAGAGAGAGAGAGAGAGAAAGAGAGATAGAGAAAGAGAGAGAGAAAGAGAAAGAGAGAAAGAGAAAGAGAAAGAGAGAGAGAGAAAGAGAAAGAGAGAGAGAGAAAGAAATGAAAGTCCCCTCAAGAAAACAACAACAAAAGTACTCGATCCCCGGTACCACATGCTGCACTGGCCCCCAAACTGGACATGGTGGCGTACGCCTGTAATCCCTGCACTAGAGAGGCTGAGACAGGAGGGTCACTATGAGCCCGAGCTGTGTAGCAAGGCCCTATAGCAACTAAATAGATAGATAGATAGATAGATAGATAGATAGATAGATAGATAGATAGATAGATACATATTTAAAAAATGAAACAAAGCGCTGTGGAAGATAATTGACAAGAAAAACTTCTTCAACCAAGTAGGTTCTGTTTGCTTATCAACATAAAATATATTCCCCTGGTAACTAAATACTAAGAATTCCTTACTAGGAGATTTGTTTTAAAATAAATACTGAAAATGGCCTTTTGGGCTGAAAAGGACTGTAGGGATTTTACCCAAAAGACCGTAGACAAGTATGAGGTAATAAAGAATGTAAAATATATAAGCAGGATCCGACAGGGTGCCAAGGTCTAGCACCTAGGAAAGTTCCGTGGACCAGGAGATCTCAGAGCTTGGATTCCCAGAACAGATGCGTTTGAACTATCCCACGGGGCAGGGGTGGATTCTAGGCAAAAGAAAACTTCCGCCAAGACCGTTGAGAGGACCCCAGAGCGCTACTCCAGCTCAGTGCCCGTGAGTGGGGGTTGATGGAAGACCCTGGGAAACCGGCGTCTAATTTCTAACGACTCTGCAGCCAGGCCGAGGCGACGGGCTTTATCTCATGTCCTGGTGCGGATGGGGAGATAGAGACGACATTTAAGCAACTGGGGGACTTTGCTGAAGACATGTCGGGGCTGTGCTTGAACGGTGGTGTCGATGGATGGCAGACGCAAGGGACAAGGAGCTCGGGGAGGTGCGCCTCGGCGAGGCTAAGGGAGACCGGAGGCACAGCATTCCGGATGGAAAGGCCAGCAAGGAGAAGGCACCGTGGGGCCCTCGTGATAGCCTTTGGTGATTGATTGGAGGCGACAGAGACTCTAAGATAGCCCTGAAACTGAGCAGCAGGGACTGGCCCCGAAGGCAGATAAGGCACCTGGGAGGAAAGCCGGAAGGTGTGGGGAATGCGGGGTGAGCTGGGGCTTGATCCGGCTCAGGTGGTCGCCTCAAGAGGTCAGCAGCGGCCAGGCAGAAGTGGGCGATCCTGCAGAGGACGCTGGGACTGGAGCTGGAGCTGGATCCAGCCCCCGAGGGAAGGTGTGGGAGCCCCTCACCCGCTGAGTTGCCGGCTGTGTAAAGGGACCTGTGTTGCGTCCTTTACACGCATAGGGGCCCGCTGCAGCTCTTTAGATTTTTTAAATCAGGGGGCTGGGGAGATAGCTCAGGGGCACAAGTGCCTGCCTGGCAAGGGCAAGGTCCTGAGTTCGATCCTTGGTTCGGGGGGGGGGGGGACGTGAAATTTTTGAAATCCGTCCCAGTAAAAGCTCTATTGTCACTTTGAGTTAGTTTTGCATGTGATAGGGCTCTCTCTCTCTCTCTCTCTCTCAATCTCTCTCTCTCTCTCTCTCTCTCTCTCTCTCTCTTTCTCTCTCTGCCTTGCTTTTGTTTCCCTGTTGAGCCCACTGGGGGCTTCCTCTCCACCCCAGCTCTGCAGGCCCACGTCAGATGGCCCTCTCTCTGTCACTCTCCGTCACTGGCGCTCACTGCTCATCCATCACCACGTGTTCTGCTCTTCTTCCTACACTGACTGGGAGAAGACTCAGGGTCACAGCAGACCCAGCTTCCCTCCGCTCTGCTGGGCCTGCCGCAGGGAGAGAGGCCGCACCGCTAGTCAGGGAGAGAAATCTCTGGGAGCGAAGTCTCAGACTCCTCACGCAAATCAGGATGAAGGATTTAGAACCGGCCCCAGGAGGCCTCTGCCTGCGGGGCTGGAGCTGTCTGCCCCCATATGCTTAGAGCAGAGACATCGGGCCAGGGGCCTGCAGTGCCCCAGCCTCAGCTGCAGAGCGGAGGCTGCAAGACAGGGAGTCACAGTGACCCGCACCCCGGCCTCCACAGCACAGTGGCTGGTGGCTGAAGCTGGGGAGCAGCCGGCCTGTCCATCAGCAGGCGAACGGATGGAGAGCAGGCGGGGTTTGGCCATGATTAAGAAGCTCTCTGCCGTAAAGAGGGCTCCACCCGGCCCGGGATATAGCTCAGCGGCACAGCGCCTGCCTGGAGGGTGCAAGGTTCTTAGTTCCGGGTTCCCACTTCCCAGAAGCAAAACACAGATAGATAAAAAGGACATAGCCGAGCCCTTTGTACAGAACGGGTGCACCTACAGGTGACATTGAGTGAAATAAACTAGAGGCAAGCTTAAATGTCACGTGCTTTCTCTTGCCTTTAAGTCCCACTGTATAAATAAAGAACACAACAAGAGGCAGGGAATAGAAAGAGGGAAATAGATCTTTCTCAAAAGAGAAGACTGAGAGACTCAGGGGGCCAAGGAGAGAATCTAGACCTGCAGTGAACATGGGGACTCCACCCACACCCGCAGGGAAGGGGTCCCCCTGAGGTCACAGCGCAGGCGGAGGCGACAGCCGGTCGGGGTCACAGGCTCAGCCTCCCCACAGCCTGGGCCTGGGCCAACTCCACTCTCGGGGCTCTCCCAGGGCCTGTGGGTGGCAGAGCTGAGAGCCAGGAGGTGACCCGACCCCCCCCCAGCCTAGTGACAAGTCTCAGGGAGCGGAGCCTGCAGCTCTGTGCGCACAGCCGGCTCCCGATCACCCCTCGCTGCACACCAAATGTGGCACGGGGACCTCCCCGGGTCCCTGGCCTGGGAGCCAAGGGGCCTCTGGCAGGGTCCCCACTTAGACCCCAGTCTCAGGAAATGACTTCAGCAGCCACTTGGCTGCTCCCTGGTGCTAATCATTTTCTTACACTCCAGTGCCTGCGGGCATCTCCCAGTTGTAACGTCCTCTCCACTCTGCTACACCCCCGTGCTGCTGCGGGAAGTGGCACACCTGCTCTGCGAGGCGGGGCTGTGGCCCAGTGAGGCTGCCAGCGGAGCGGAGGACCGTGGGGGGCCTGTGGGTGTCCTCACACTGCATAATGGAGCAGCAACGCCAGGTCAGTGGCTGTCACACTTCCGGAGCCAGTCAGGTGGCTATAGGCAAAAGGTCCTAAGAGAGCATCGGCTGCCACCTGACTTGCTGAGTGACAAAACCCAGGCTGACAGAGGGGAGCTGCCTTGCTACAGGAGCCAGGGCCACCAGGCTGGCCACACACCATCTCCCCGCTGTGCTTCCAGTCTTCCTGGGCATTTCTCAGAGTTGGGCCACAGAACAGGGACACTGGATTGGCAACGCCAGCCCCACAGGCCCGGGGACACCTCGCTAAGGAAGCTCACCCCTGGCAGTCCCCAGTGTCCATGTCTGTGCAGGGGTCGCCTCTGCCTGCAGTGCTCTCTCTGACCCTATGATCAGGGCCCAGGTCCAGCTCAGACCTCCCATGCAGACCCCAGAGGTGCCACTGCCCCCAGGAGGGCAGCCTGGACTTCTCCCCCTGTGAGTCACCGCTCTGTCACTCTATCCAGCAGCACTTTAGCAAGAGCCTACATTGCCCTCGAGCCAGGAGTCTGCATCAGCCCGTGTCAGGCGTCTGTAGGCCTGAGCTCAAGTCCCAGCTCTGCACCTCCTTCTGAGCATGATGTTGGAGCTTGCTTAGATCCCCAAGCCAGCTCGTTTGGTCTGCAAAGGGGCTGAGGCTGACCACGGAGCCTGCTCCTGGGATTGCCCTGGAAATGCCACAAACTCCTCCACGTGTGGCTCAGTGCCACCCCTGCTGCATGGGGATGTGCAAACAGTGTCACTGACCATCACTGCCACGGAAGAATTAGCCCTGTCCCTCCCAGGCTACGTGCACCTCCCAAAGAGGACTCTGTCTCCTCAACCATTGTCACTGTCCCTAAAATGTAACTCTGCCCTTGCAGGGCATTTTGAAGAAGAAACACAGAGCTGCGATGGCAAGAGCCAGGGTGTGTCCTCAGCCCCGGTCACTGAGGCCGCCTTCATGTCCAGCCCTGCCTGGGGCCATCAAAGGGCCCCACTTTCTCTGGTGATTTCCCCCCTATGGTGTAGAAAGGCTGCCTTCTCCCCACAGCCTTCTCAGGGGGTTCTCACTGTGTCTTTGATGAGCGTCACTGTGTTGCGGAGTCCCGGTGCTGCTTCCGTCTGAACTTCTCTGCGGGCCCAAGACATCCACGAATTGCTTGGCCATTTCTGCGTCTTCTCCTGGGAGGGCTGACTTTCTACAGGTGACAGAACTGGGGTGGCACAGGTGGTATCGCCCACCTGACGTCATACTTCAAGCAAAGCAGATCTGGGACTTGAACCCTAGTAACATTTTGGACATCACAGGGAGGCCACCAGTCTGCGGGCCTCCCTGCCTCTCTGCACCCTTGACATAATAAAAAGGGATCAAAATGTGTGTGCTTTCACTTAAAAAAATAAAAAAGAAGACACGTTGTCACTAACCCCTCCCCCACTCTCCTCCAACCCCACCCTCCCCCCACCCCACCCCACCCCCACAAGCCTTCCTCTCATTCCCGCAGTGCCTGGAGCCGTCCTGGAAGCGCTGTTCTGTGAGTATCTGCATGGGGTGAGCACAAAGCTACAGGGACCGGGGCTGCTGAGGGCCATCCCCCGTGCCAGACAGGCATGCGCCCAAAATCACGGCACTTGGGGTGTTTCCCGTATGCAGCGCAATTGCTGGGTTTTGTTTCTTGATCCATTCTACCAGTCTGCTTCTTCTGTTTGGTGAGCTGAGACCTCTTCCGTTGTGGCTGTAGCCCATGTGCACTGGCTCATCCTGGTCATCTTCCCCGCTGTCGGCTCCTCGTCATGCTCCTCCGTTAAGCTTGCCCTGCCTAGTGGCTTCTTCTGCTGGAGTTCCTGGGCTTGGGAATACCGCTGTCTCACTCTCTAGAATATCTTTCAGAATACATTGTACAGCTAGCTTGGTGGTCATGAATTTCTTCTGTTGTTCTTGGTCATGAAGTACTTTATTTATTCATTAATTCTGAAACACTGTTGGAAGTTGTTTCTTTCAGGACCTAAAATATGTCACCCAAGCTCTCGTTGACTGAAGGGTTTGTTTTGAGAAGTTAACTGCCATCCCGGTGGGCTTTCCTGTGTAGGTGACTTGGTTTTGTTTTGTGTTGTTTTTTCTCTAAGAGCTTTTAATGTTCTGTTCTTGCGCTGGATTTCTGGGATCCTGATTATTATTGCCTCTGTGTAGGCAACAGGCATTTGAGATGAATACACACTTCTCAGATGAAAAAATACAAATGGAAAATAAGTATATGAAAAATGTGTATCACTGGTCATTCAAGAAATACAAATCAGAACAGCACTGAGATTTCATCTCACCCCTCACAGAATGGCTGTCATCAAGAGATCAACCAATAACAAATGCTGGATGGGCTCTGGGGAGAAAGAAACCCTTCTGCACTGTTGGCGGGTGTGTAAACTGACACACTCACTATGGAAATCAGCTTTCTAATCCTTAAAAAGCTAGAATTAGAGATAGCATTCAACCCAGCTATTGCTGTTCTGGGTATCTTCCCAGAAGAACTTAAAACATCATATGACAGTAATATATATGCACCCATGTTTATAGCAGCACAGTTTGTACTAGCTAAATCTTGGAAACAACCACAATGTTAATCAACTGAGGAATGGATAAAAAAACATGTGGTATGTCTATGCAATGGAATACTACTCAGCCATAAAAAAGGATAAGCTTGAGACTTTCGTAGGTGAATGGATGTTACTCCAGATCATACTCATAAGTGAAATCAATCAGATTGGCATGTGTAAGCATCGTATTGACACCCAGCGTGAGAAATGGAAACAGTGAGGTCCAAAATGTAGACCAGACGGTGTGAGCGGGAGGGAAATTGCTCAAAAGGAAAAAGCAGCTAGGATGCGGGAAGTGGGAACGGACGGAAGAGAAAGGGAAATGAACAAAACGCAGGAAGCCGCACTAGCAGCTGCTCTCACTTCACTGAAAAGAAAGATTTGTGCTCCTGTTATTTGGATAATTTGTTATGCCCATATACTACTATTTTAAATATAATAATACTAAATGTATTAACTACTGTTATTCTCTCATTATTCTGTTATTAAATTTTAGTTTACTTTATTCAAAAAAATAATAAAACCATGATACTGTGTCTTCGACTGCCTTATTCGTCAGATCTGGCACCACGCGACCTCTGGCTCATTCCCAAGGACAAAATGACCGTGAAAGAGAAATGTTTGGGGCTGACTCAGGACACTGAGGAAGCCAGGACAGTAGTGCAACCAAAGACCCTCAGGAAAGAGGACTGTGGAGCCGAGGCAGAAAACGCCGAGAAGGGTGGGATAGGCGAGCTGGAGCCGAGGCAGGACCCTAAGGAGCTCCGTGGCAATGAGTCTGTCAGCATATAACAAAATTTTTACGTTGGAACTTGCAACATATTTGTCACTCTCCCTGCATAGGACCAGGGTCCTGGGGCACTGCACACTCTGCAGGTAATAGGAGGTGACAGGTCTGTCCTTCGCCCTGCACCCTGCAGACAGCCTGGCCCCAGAGCAGAGAGGAAGCTGCTAAGGAGGGAAGGCCGGAGGGACAGGGGAGAGCAGGAGCTGCAGAGCAAGGGGGGGAGGGCAAAGCGGAGAGGGGGGAGAGGAGGGGGCTGGATGCCAGAGAGTGCAGAGCAGGGGCGGGGGCGGGGCCGGGAGGGAGGCAGCTCCCCATGCTAATCTCACGGACCCCAGAGCAGCTGACTCAGGTGCTCAGCTTTCCTTGCATATTGAAGTCGGAGCTCTGAGTCCAAGAAAGCAGAAGCCAGAATCGCTAGTGACGCTTTCTGGAAGCTTCTGCAGACTCCTCGTGCCTATTCTAGGGAGGAGAGGAGGGAAGAGGAGGGGAGGGGAAAGGGAGGAGGAAGGGAGCAGGAGGGGAGGAGAGGGGAAGTGAGGGGAGGGGGAGGGGAGAGGAGGAGAAGGGGAGGGGACAGGAAGTGAGCCCTGTACATTCTGCAGGAAGAGTGTCCTCTGCAGGGACCAGACACCCTAGACCCAGAGCCAGTTCCCAGTGCAAGACCTCCAGGCAGAATGCCAAACTTTGAGACCCAGTTCCCTCATCCACAGAAGGAGAGGAGCTGGGTGAGGGGCCCTGGGAAGAGCCAAACCCCCTCCTGACTGAACACCTTCTGAATTCACAGAGGACTGCAGAGAAAGGACCTGGCCTTCCTCAGTCACCCCTTCCTTAGTCCTGAAGGGGCCGCCACACCCTTCCCAGACAGGGCTCAGGCGCAGCTCAGCTGGCCTGCCTGACCATGACCTTGCTGCTGGGGCCAGAGCCACGACCTGAGCCCCCACTGGGCTGCTGTCGGTCACAGTGTTCCCAGGCACTGACCCAGTACTGCACAGGAAGAGCAGGGCCAGAGCAGGGAAGGGGAGGGAAGCTCCCACTCAGAAGCTGGCCCTTTCTCGGCCCTCTCCCACCTCTGCCTCCTACCTCTCCGGGGACAAACCAGTGGTGGGGTTTCCTTGGGGCTCCCCTGCACCCCGAAACCTTTGGCATACACAGTGTGGATCTGCTACCTAGCCCTAGCCCACAGTGGGCTGGCTCCATCTCAGGGCTGCTCAGATCTAGGGCCCCAGAGATGGGATGCCGGTGGGACCCAGGGGACAGAAGCAGGAGCGCCAGCAGCCAGGAGGCTGTGGACATCAAGCTGCTTCACTGGGAGGCCCAGAGGTGTGTGTGCGTGTGCGTGTGTATGTGCACGTGCGCACACGCACGTGTGGGGGGAGGGTCCTATTCCTCATCTCGAGACAGAGCCCCACTGTGGCACACAGGCCAAGTGTGAACTTGCAGGCCTGCCACCTCAGCCTCCTAGAGCGCAAGGATTACCGACGTGCACCGCCACACGGGGCTGGCGCTTCAAGGTGGTAGTCTCGGCCACGGCAGCGTTGATTCACCAACAGGCAGGGTGACATCAGCTGAGCTCACAGTAGGCTAAAGCGGCGACTGGAGAGGGAGGCAGAAGACTCCCAAGAGAGGGCTGGTGGCCACCCACAGACGGAAGGGCCCCGAGTCCCGGCTGGGCTGGCCTGCTTGTCCGCCGCCCCCCAGCACCCCCCATTAGAGATCCCTGTGGAGGCGGTCAGGCCGCCTGACCTCCCTCTATGCAGGCGGCAGTGAGGACGGCCCTGGACGCTTTGCCCTGAAGAGCCCGTGAACGGGTGAGCCGGTGAGCACGAGCCAAGGCAGGAGCCAGCAGAACCTGCTGGCTATCTCCCTTCCTTCCATAAACAAATGCTTTATCTGCACCCATAAGTACGCAGCTAGGCGCTATCTTCCCAAAGGCTTGGGCCGATGCCCAGCGGGTCAGGAGAGGACGGACACTGAGGGTCAGGCCCTCGGAGGGGACGCCGCCTGCACGCCCTTCCCACAGCTCCCAGAGGGGCCCATGTGGTTCAAGCCCCATGCCTTGAGGGGACTGTGTCTCTTGAGGTCCCTGTGAGGCACCCAAGCCAGGGGGTCATCGTGGCAGCGCTGGGCAGGGACTCCAGCAGTCTCACACAGGTAGGATGAGGACTTCCTGTAGGCCCATGCATCTGGCTCTCAGCACAGCAGTGGCACCTGGCCTGGGTGAAGAGTACTCCTTTTCTGGTCACTGCTGAGTCCAGAGTGGCGGCCTCCACAGGGATGTTCTCTCAGCTTTCCTGAAGTATGGAAATAGAAGCCACGGATCCTCCCTGCCTTCCCCAGGAATCAAAGGTGAGCACTGGGAACCCCTTCCTATTAAATCCCAGAACTATCTGATGCAGGTCGCACGGAGCTGGAAGACCCCTGGGAGCCACCCTGGAAGCAGTCGATCCATGGAACATCTCCTGGGAAATCTACTTTACTATTTCCAGAACCAAGGAAGTCGGTAACACACACGAGCAGAGAGAAGATGCCAGAGGCTTGCTCTAGAGCCTGGGGTGCCTTTCTGTGGAGATGTTACCTGGTGGTACCCTTTGGTTGTCTAGTAAAGCCTGAGATTAAAGGAACAAGCAAGGGCAGCGGGCTAGGGTGAGAGTCCCGCCCCTTCCGCTCTGCGCTCAGTGCGGGGGTCTTGCAAGCCTCGCTGCGCTGCCGTCATCCTCGGCGTATCCTGAGCATGCGCTCTGCAGGGGAGGAGGCACGGCTGAGAACGCACCTGGTCTTCTCTCGCTCGGGCTCCCACACTGTGCTGCTGTCCCCGTGCTAGATTCGCGGGCTGCAGGCGTTCTTGCGCCGCTAACTGCGGCCTCACCCCTCTGCACCCCTCTGTCCCTGGAGTGTGCGTATCCCAGGCCGAGAGGACGTCAACATTTCCAAAAATCCCAGTCTCCTTTGCACTAAGAAAACGAGAAAGAAACTCTCCCTGTGCTAAGGCACTGAGGACAGCCAGGCTTCATGTTTCGTTGCAGTCTTGCCAGGCCCTGTGACTGCCGAGGTTTCTGGTGAAGCGGAGCGTGTGCCCGCAGAAGGTGAATCGGACCCCTGCCTGGCATGCCGGAAGTCAGCGTCCGAACGCCCGCTGGGCCTGCTGCCGTCCCTGGAGTGCTGAACGCTGACCGCAGCCTCCTGAGGCTCTCGGCCTCAACAGCGCTGGCCTTTACGCCAACATCCACAAAGTGCCGGTTAATAGCAGCACAGAGCCAGGGCCGGGTAGCTTCATATTTGCAAAAGCTTTCATTGATTTCTTTGAGGATTATACAACAACCTCCGGCTCCTGGAGTTGAAAGGCTCTTAAAGGTTACTTGCAGTTCCTCCACCTGGGGCTTAACTCTGAACTCCGGCTTTGGCTTTTTGCACCAAAGGCCCCTCAGCCCCATCTGAACCCCCTGCTGCTCTCCCTGCTGGAAAGCTCGCCCTTGCCTTCCTTGAATCTGCCTCCAGGAGGCCTGCCCTGGCCAGTACACCTGCCCTGTGTACCACTCCCTGCCCACCCACTGGCACAGAAACTGGAGCAAATTTCTAACCGGTGGCCAACTTATTACCCCAGCTGAACTAAACTAGCATGGTGCTGGGTGCAGGGCAGGGGCGCCTGAGAGTTGTTGCCAGCAGCTCAGCAGGCAGAACAGGAGAGGCTGCCCTTTCCATTTGAAAAAGATCCCTCTGCCTGCTTCTACCTCTCTTTTTTTTTTTTCTCTCCTTATTTACACTTTGAGTTTCTCGTGGAAGACAAACGATGAGCCCTTTCAGCCTGTGTGTCTGGTTTATTTCACTTACTGTTACAGTCCCGAGGTGCGTTCGTTTCCCTAAAAATGCCTTATCCGTCTTGATGGCAGGGTAGTATTCCACACCATGTAAGTATCAGGTTTTCCTTATCCGTTCCTCCACTGATGGGAGGTAGGCTGTTTCCAAGGTCTAGCTTTGCAAGCCGCGCTGCTAGAAACACAGGCATGCATGGATCACCATAATGTGCCTGAAACTCTCTCAAGAAGATTCTAGGATGGGACTAGCTGGGTAGAATGGCATTTCTAGTTTTGGTTTTCAAGGGATATCATGCTGATTTCCACAGTGGCTGTGCCAGTTTATACCCAAACCGCCAGGGTAGCAGGGCTTCTCCCACCCACACACACCCCTCAGCTGATATTTTATTTCCTTATTAGTTGACCTTTTTCGGGTATTTAGTACAGGGTCTACAGGGTCTCACTGCCTGGACTGCACTCATAGTGATCCTCCTGTTTTCAGCCTCCCAAGTGCTGGGATTGCAGGCCCGAGCCACCACGCCCAGTCTTAGTCACAGTCGCAGCATGCCCCAGGGGCAGGGCCGGCAGGGCGCACCAGGGACAGAACCCCGGCGGCTGTGCTCTGCCTAAGCAGGCACTTCAGTCTGCTGAGCTGTGAGGCTGGCCCTAGCTGGCTTCTTGCTAACAGCCATTCTGTCTGGAGGGAGACAGAATTTCAGTGTTCTTTCGAATTGCATTTCTCCAGTGGCCAGCGATGTGGAGCATTTTTTCATGCATGCACTGGCCGTTGGTATTTCTTCATCTGAAAAGTGTGTGTTCATCTCAGATGCTCTTTTTTGGATTGGGTCTTTACATGGGAGGGCTATAAATTTTTGAGTTCTCTCTATGTTGTGGGTGCTAGTCCTCTGAGGAGCTGCTGGCAGACATTTGTCCCATTCTGTGCGTTGTCCCTTCACCCTATGGGTGGTTTCCTGTGCTGTGCGAAAGTGTTTAATTTGATGTGATGGCCCTTGGTATTATTTCTTGTGTGCGCCTAGGGTTTCCTCCAGGAAATTTTTGCCAACCTGGGCCTTCGACCGCTGCAACTAGCACTCCCTCACGGCTCTGCCTGTCCTCCCCAACCCCCAACCCCCCCACCCAAGCACCAGCTCTGGGACCTGCTTCCTGCAGCTCCCAGCAGGGCTGTGCTGACAGGCAGAGCACATGGAGAGCGCAGCCAGGCTCTGCATCACGTGGAGCCTGTGAGGAGGAATGGAGCCAAGCCCGGGGACAGGGACAGCAAAAGTGATGGCAAGCAGGCCCCCCGCGGGGTGCTGCCGCCAGCTGCTCCCTGAGAAGGCAGCCTGAGTGGAGGTGGGGACTGCAGGAGGGGGGCAGCGCCACCCCCCTCGCTGTGACACCTGGCAGCCAACTGGGGCTGGAGGGACGCAGCCCACCATGCACTTTTGGAGTCTGCGGAGGGCCTGGGGGCCCTGTGGTCCCCTGCGGGAGCTGAGGGAGCCTCCTCCTTGGTCCCGGCCTGGCTCCTGCGCTTGCGGGTTCGGGTTCACTGTCTCGCCCTTCCCCTGCCTCCCTGGCTGTGGCTGGGCTATGACAGGAAGCCCAGGCAGCCCCAAGTGGGTGGCAGCGGAGTCACACAGAGCCCACCCCCACCCTGCTCATCCCCAGTAAAAGCGAAGAGCCCTGCTAGGCCGACAGAAGCCACCTTCACTCTGGGTGCATGGTATTGGGATTTTCTGCTCTGTGATTCTGTTTGAAGGATGGGAAGAGAGACTTTCTTCAGTAAGGAGCTGAATGATTAAGAGCCAGTTCCGGCCCCCAGGAAGAGCAGCACCCCAGAAGGGAAAGAGGGGTTCATGGGAGGTACGACCAGCACCCATGGGTACAGGAAATACCCAGGACGCTGCTGCCCAGGTGGCCCTTGGGACGCTCAGGACAAGCTATCCCCACCGGGTAGCCAGCACACTTCAGTCTCCCCAGTCCCTGAGGGGTCACAGGAGAGTCTCGCTCTGCTCTGCGTGACAGCCCAACTCCAGGGCAGCGACCTGCAGGGAGTTGCCTCTCCAAGCACCAGTTTTCTCATCTTTAAAACAGAGCTGATAGGGCTGGAGACATAACTCACAGGCTTAAGCACCTGCTGGGTAAGCTCCCAGTCCTGAGCTCTGTCTCCAGTACAAAAAATAAAAATGGGGAAAAAATACAATAAAAATGGAGCCTATAATATCCCTCTAGGGTTCCAGGCAACGACATTAAGCAAGGTGAAGGTAGACGAGATGTCTCAGTGGGCTGAGCCTCCCCACCAGGTATCCAAGCCCTGCTGGTGGAGAACCTTCCAGAGCCATCCAGGACCCGGTGTAAGTCTGCTGTGTGAAGACCCCGGTCCCAAGGTCCAGCCAAATAGCTCAGTGGAGTAAAGCGCCTACAAGCAGGCACAAGGGGCAGGAGTTCGGTCCCTGGGCCTGCCATGCCGGGCCCGCCGGCACGACACGCTGAGATGGCCGTTGAGACTGGCTGTGGTAGTGCATGCCTGTAATCCCGGCTCTCAGAAAGCTGTAAACAGGCAGATCACTGCCAGTCCGATCTAGTAGTGAGATCCTGAACACCCTATAGACCCTTCCTGAAAATACAAATACAAAACCAAGGCCCGGCTCCAAGCAGCTCAAGCAACCTCCTTGGCCAGGTGGCGGACTCAGGTTTGCTTGTGCCTGTCTCAGCTCCTCAGGTTTGTGGCTCCCCTGGAGTCACTGTCCCAGCGCCTGCACTGCCACAGCGCCAGGAACCGGTGAAGAGCCCTAGATAGGGGCTGCTGCCTGCGGGGCACAGGGGAAGGGGCCACTGTGCTGGGAGGGGCGGAGAGGATATTTTTAAAGACTGGAGCAGCCTCTCAGCTGACGCTGCATAGGGAGCTAAATCGAGAGGTGTCACCTTGCCGCGAGGTCAGGCGACTCAAGGTGCCTGCTCACCTCGCAGAGGTGGGAGCTGTGGGCTGTGGAGGAAAATCGTGAGGATCATCACACAGCCTCTTGAGGGCCTGCAAACTGCTGCAGTTGCAGGAATGGCCTCAGGTGGAGTCAGCTGGGGAGTAGGCACCTGGCAGGCACGAGGGCACGGGCGTGGCTGGCACCCCTCCTTCTCTTCTGAGCACCCCTTGGACCTGGCTTCCAGGCCACGATTTCTGCCCACCAGGGCAACAGGCTCCAGCCCTCTCTGCCCGCAGCCTGGCATCTCCTTCCTGTTCCATCTGCAGAGCTTGTCCCTGGCGCCCTGTTGATCCCTGTTATTATATTCTTCAGAGGGGTCGCCTCTGCCTAGGACTTGCGCGCGTGCGTCCATGTACACATACACACACACACACACACACACACACACACCCTCCAGCCCCAGCACTGCTCACTGTCAAGCGCTACCCTGCAGGCTCAAGTTTTCTTCCCTCGGATTCTTGGATTCGCTCCCCTGGGCCCCTCCTTCACCAGTTTACTCCACCCACAAATACCCGTCGTGCGCCAAGTCCATGCCAGGTGCTAAATGCCTCAGTGGCATTTTTCAGTTCTTGTGCTTTGAGAAACGATCTTGAGATGTATTTTCAACAAGTGATTCTCACTACCAGAAAACAGTGTGTGACAAGTGGAGACTAGAAAGACCTTGAAAGTAATCTCAGAGTAAGAAATGTCCCTGAGATACCAGCTCTGTACATCATTTCCTACATAGTAAATGTCTTACTTACTCTTCTCTCGTTGCTGGGACAAATACCCGGCACTCAAAATGAAGGAAGGAAAGGTTTATTTAGCTCACAGTTACTGGGGGTTTCAGTCCATGCTTGGCTGGCTCCAAGGCAGAGCAGCTCATGGCAGAGAGCAGCAGTTCATGGTGGCGGAACAGCAACAAAATGGTGACAGAGACAACTGACCAACCAGGGCAGCAGAGAGCAACAGAGAAAGTCTGTGTCTCTGTCTCTATATTACATTCAGGCTCTCTGCCTCAGCCTGTCTGCCTTAGACCACACCCATAATCCCAGCCATACTCAGACCCGTGATCCCAGCAGTACTAAGACACATAATCCCAGGGATCATGGGTCAAACTCTAGAAGTCCCTGCCTCCTGACTCATGAGGCTTTGGGGGGACACCTAGACATAAACCATAACACCTTCCCTTCCTTCATGTTGGGTGTCTTGGGTATTTGTCCCAGCAAGAAGAGAAAAATAATCGTGTGAACAGGAAGTAGGTGGGGTAAGATTATTCCAGAAAGGTGGAAGAGCAAATGGCAGCCTCTTGATGGCTTCTTTACAAAGTCACCCAGCTTGTATGGGGACATTAAACGGAGCATCACCAGCTGAGGTTGACTGTCAAGCACAAGTTAAAAGCAGACACCATGCAAAAAGGTCTTCATCAACCAGACACCCAAAGAATTACCTAAGTTGTCCCAACCCTGACATTTATCACCGCTCCTCCTCTAGGAGGTAGATAAGTAGGAAAATAATGAGAAGAAAGTTATTTTGTAATTGCCCCGTGTGAATTATGAGCCTGAGAGGCTATTTCCGGAGGTGCTTGAGAGTAATTTAGTTCAACAGTATTAGAGTTTAATTGAACATGACATTATCCATGCAGAGAAACTCTGGAGCCAGATTCACACAGTAGCAGGAGTTTTACCTTGGGGCGACTGGCCGTATCCCTGTGGACTGTCACCTCACTGAGCCCCAAGTGGCATCCCTGTGGGAATGGGAATAAGAGCCCCTTCTTCACCGCACTCACAGGAGAACCGGGGGTCGGGATGAGGACACAGATATGCACTGGTAACGGGAGGTCTTCACAGAGGACCTCTTCTTCGTGCCTTTTGGTGAGGCTAAAAAGGTCCTGTCAAAATACAGCTTAGCTCAAACCCATCTATGAAAGAAAACTACAACTAGGGCTAATGTGCTGGAGGTATATAATTTGGCTCAGTGGCTCAGCGGCTCAGCAGATGCCATCTGTGCCCCGATCTGTCTTTCTCTCTTGCCTCTCAACTCCCTGTCCTGACTTCCAGAGGTTCTGATGATGAGTACCAGTTACTGCAGACACGCGCTGTCCTAGGCTCAAACACAGCCCCTAAGAGGTCATTTCTTGCTCAACAATTCTAGGACAGCCTACACTTCCTTCTCGAGGACTCTACCTTAGGCGGCCAGCTGTATACAGATCCCCAGTGAGCCACATCCGGGTCACACGCCCAATCCTTGCGTGAGAAGCACGAGGACTGAAAGTTGGGAAGGATGGATCCGTGGAGAAAGGTAGAACAGGATGACAGGAAGTTGGACAAAAACGGCAGCAGACGTCCATCCTACCCCCAAACCCCAAATTCGGTCCCTGAACCCACCTCCCACCCCTCCCCTACTCCCAACCCACCCTCTCCCACCCCCGGTCAGGGCTGGGTCTGTGGGTCTGCAGGAACCGAGGCAGATGTCCTTGGCCTAGACAGTGGCTCACAGTCCTGCCTGAGAACAAATCCTGCAGAAAACTGGAGTGCTGAGCCTTCGCACCCACCCTCCCCGCAAGCGTTCAATCTTCCCCTTCACACCCAATCTGCTTCCTCCCTTTCCAGGAAAGGTTCTTCCAGGCAGCAGCCGGAGTCCGCGCCAGCCCACCCGGAGCTTCGTCCACGTCTCTCCCTCAGCCACCAATGGCTCGCCTCCTCTCCTGCTCTGCAGATTTTGCTTGTGTGTTTATCCCAGGTCGGAGGCGTGGGAAAGACGCTGTGAACACAAACACGCACTGAAGACTTGGGGTGAGGGAGGGGCGGAAGGAGGAGGGGAGCAGCACCCCGGAGAAGCCGGCTGAGCCTGCGGCCAAGACTCAGCGTCCGTTAGGAGGAGCGGGCAGGAAGGTCGCTATCACTCGCGTCTTCGCGTCCGACCTCGTTTTGGTCTCTCCAGTGCAGAAAGGAAATTTTTCTCTCCAACCAAAAGTTGCACGCCAGAGGCTTGCTGGCAGATGAGGCTGGCAGATGCGTTACACTTGGCCCACACGACGCTTGGTAGAATGCAAATGAGTTGCCAGCACTTAAAAATGATGAGGGCTTTATATAAGGATCTGGATTTCCAGCTGCTCCTGGAAACCGGGGCACTCCAGCAGCCCTGAGCCCAGGCTCTCCGGGGGACCATGGCTGGCTGCAGGGGCACCCGTGGCCTCTTTAGACACACCCGGGGCTGTGGCAAGGCAGACTCGAGTCCTTGCTTTTCCATATTTCGTGAGGCCTGCTGCGGGTATCTGCGCTTGCAGCTCCGCTCAGGCCCAGACAACGAAGCACTCACCCTGCAGGCCAGCTCACCCTGCTAGCGGGCATCGTGGTGCAACACACGGTGTGGTTGCAATATAGTGGATGTGGACATTGAACTATCATAATGACACTAAGTGGCACACTGCCACGAATTCTCTTCGGAGTTCCACACCAACCCTGCTCCACTTCGAACACACCAATCCCATGGTTCCTGCGACTTTCTGAAGCGGCTGTGGAAGTCCTGTTTCATGAGCGTCTTTAGTGGCACAGGCCTGCCTGACTTGAAGCCCCAGATTGATCCGAAATGCTTCCCTCTTGTGGTCACTTTTCCCTTGGGGAAGAGCTAGAAGTCACACAGTGACAGATCTGGTGAGGAAGGTCGTGGAGGACGCGGCCTTGCGCTCCCACAAGCAGCCCCCCGCCGGGTGGCGCTCAGCTGCACCATCCACCGCGCTGCTTTTTGCATCTCCTAGAGACATTCATGAAAGAGAACCGCAGAAGGTGCTCCAGAAAGCACCAAGGGCACAGGGCAAGTAGGTCTGACGGGGGAATGGGAGGCCCATGGCAGTATTTCCTTTCCTTTCAGAGATTTTTTAATTCAAACATTCACTGTATATTTCAGCTGCCCCTTGTGCATTGTATTTTCAGTCTAACCCGCTGGCATCACTCCCTTCCTTAGACACCCAGAGGCTGTGCACTTTAACACAACGGAGCGCAAAGACACAGCGTGCGCCTGTCGGTCCCAGGCGAGCCCTCTGTGTCACACACCAGCTCCGGGCTCTGCCGCCCTCTGCTACCCACTACCAGCCTGTGGCCACCTCTCTTTCCTCTTTTGTTTTCTGTGTGTGTGTGTGTGTGTGTGTGTGTATTCCTGTGTCTGTATGAGTGTCTGTGTGTGCTTCATTTCGTTTTGCAGTGTCTTCTGTTTTTGGTTGGTTGATTAGTTGGTTGGTTGGGTGGCTGGTTAGTTGGTTGGTTAGTTGGTTGGTTAGTTGGTTGCTTTGGCTTGGCTTGGTCTCCTCTGAGGTGCAGCCTCACTGCGTGGTTCAGGCTGCGTGGACCCGTGAGAACCCTCCCACCTCAGCCCCCCAAGTGCTGGGGTTGTAGGCACTCGCCACCACCACACCCTGCTTCCATCGAAGGTGATAATGAAGACTTTCAAAGAAAGTTTTATTAGTTGTGTGATTAATTCTACTATCTATTTAATATGCAACCCAAGACAATTTGTCTTCAAAAAATAAAGAAAGAAAGAAGAGGAGCAGCAGGGCAGCCGGGACATACCTGCCCGACACTCAGCATCAGCACACCCTCCCCCACACAGCCTTCATCTACGTCGCCCCACCACGCTGTATTCCTCGTCCAACCTCTTCTGCTGTCGATGTCCAGGGTACGCCAGCTCCCCCGTGCAGGTCCCCGCCCTCCCAGCTGCCCTCCGCCGCAGGACCTCCCCCCTCAGCCTCCACACCTGCAGAATCTCTCCCATTGTTGACACCACTGCCCATCCACACCCTGCGGAGCGGCAAGCGTGACCGATTCATCCCTGTGTACTCGGTGCCTCTCTGTGTACCTTGGCAGATGTCAGACACTCAAGACATTCTTGCTGCGGGAATGAAGAAAGGAGCAAACAGGAGAAGCCACTTGGCATGTGGGCAGGGAATGTCACGCCTCAGCAGTTGTGATGTGGGAAGACCTTCCCTTGGAAGCGTTTCTGTCACCAAGGGATCATCCCTTCTCCGGTCCCTCTGGAGACCTGGTTTCTCAGTGGCTCCCAGGTGAGCAATTAGGGGAAGCAAGGAAAAGGGAGCTGGTGTCCCTCGAGTGTGGCCCGACCAGGGGGTAGAGCCGAGACTCTGCTGTGCCGGTACGTGACCTCCTAGCTCCTCACACCTACGGACACCACAGCTGCGAAGCTGTCACTGAGGTCCCAGCACCAGCGGTGGTCCAGGCAGAGAAAGACCCACGGCAGAGACACCCAGAGAGCCCAAGATCGGTTATTATTCCCTCTCTCTCTCTTCCACACTCTGTGTACGATCCAGCCCATGAAGACACCAGGCTCCCTCCTTCCTGGGGCCTTTTTTCTTTCTGTTGCCCTCCCTGGAATCCTCTTGCACTGCAGGGTCCAGGGCTTCCTGGCTTGCTTTCTTCAGACTGAAGACGGCAGCAGTTCTGGCAGAAACGCTTTCCCAACCCAAGGCTGCATTGCAAACAACGAACCCCATGCTTCGCCAGGCTCTATTCTGTCTGCTCTTAGGAAGGGCTGTAGGATCCAGGGCACAGTGGCCAGAGCCAGGGAGACTCCGGGTCCCTGAGATTTTCCCCTCTCCTCTCCATCCTTTGCCTGGATTTCACTCTCTTTTACCCAGACAGGCAATGAGTGAAAAGCTCCTTGGCCTTGTAAGAGAAGCTCTGTCCCACCCTTGCCAAGGGGAGTATGCTCGGGAAACAATGACATTGGTATGACAGAGCCATCGCCACACAGGACAAAGTGTGTTTGGGCTCTGCGGGGGTCAGATCCGAGTGCGCCCACCAGTCCCCCACAGCCCTGGAACTCACTGCCCGGTGCCCATGAGGAACACAAGGTCAGAACGATTTGGCTCATGGTTTGAGGGGATGCAGTCCATGCTGCTGGGCCCAAGCAGAAGCATCATGGGGGACAGGGCAGGTCAAGCAGGGATGCTCAGCTCTCGAGGCTGGAAGGCAGAGACAAGGAAGAGGCCCAGAGGGGATAGTGTGGGGGACCAGTAAGAACCCCCCAGGCTACACCCCTATGACTCACCCCAGTGTACCCCAAGAGGGCTCCACTGATCCTCTAGGCCTCTTCTCTCTCTCTGCCTCTCTTTCTCTCTCTGTCTCTGTCTCTCTTTCTCTCTCTCTTTCTCTCTCTCTCTCTCTCTCTCTCTCTCTGTCTCTTTCTCTCTCTTTCTCTCAGTGGAACCAGGGATTGAACTCAAGTCCTCGTGTTTGCCAGGCAAGTGCTTCTTCTACTGAGCTATCTCCTCAGCCTCTGCTAGGCCTCTCTTAATCCAGCAAGTTGACAATCGTAATCGTAGTGACTTCTGTGAGTTACCTGACCCCAGCTTGTCACTGTGACTATACCATGAGACCCTCCTAGCTCTGGGTCATGGACAGACTTGGAGCTAGGGGTAGAGGGAGCTCATCTGTGTCCTGTGGCAAAGAATGAGAGAGGGGAAGCCAAGATGCCACATGCATCCAAGATGCAGAGACCAGCAGGCGTGGACGTGCGGGGTGCTGGACTCTGTGCACGGCTGACACGCAGGGGTGCTGGACTCTGTGCACGGCTGCACCT
Source organism: Myocastor coypus (assembly GCA_004027025.1). Lineage (NCBI taxonomy): Eukaryota > Metazoa > Chordata > Mammalia > Rodentia > Myocastoridae > Myocastor > Myocastor coypus. Next base: position 63,685 of record PVJA010003238.1, read on the forward strand.
TTCGCATCCTTTATTCACCCCACCTCACATGAGTTCTGAAGGAGCATCCAGGCTTTATTATCTTTGGGGTGATGTGCTAAATATTGGCTCGGTGTGACCCCTGACCTGGCCAGAGGGACCCTGGCTGGGACAACTAGGATGACCACCATGGTCAACGGCAGCAGAGCAATCGCCTGAGGACACCTAACGTACTAAGGTCCCAAAGCCAAGAGAGATTTGTGCACAGTTGGTAAAAATAATTCAAGGCTCTGGCACCAACTGCAAGTGCTCTCCCATTGCCCGCTCTGTCCTCAGCCATCCGAGAGGAGGCAGGCACGTCGCTGTGTGCAGAGGGCTGCTTGCCGGTGCCACAAAAACCTGGAAAGCAGCGCCTGCCAGACGGAGGGCCCGGGCGCAGCCAATGGGAGGGTAGTGTGCCGCCAGCGTGGCAGATGCCAGGAGGGCTGCAGCTATTCTGAGCCTCAGCGGGCAGCGGCTGCGCCATCTCCCCAGCCCGGCTAGGCCTCCTTCCTTGGGGGAGACCTCCCTCCTCTCTCCAGCTCCTTGTGGATGCGAGGTCTGGGACCTGAGCTTTCTGAGCCAAGCAGGAAGCCCTGAGGGAATCATCCCATTAGGGAAAGTGATTAAATATCATCTGGAAGCCTGGAAGGTGCTTAGTCACTGTCCTCATTAGAACTCCGCAGTCATCCAACTGATTCAGAACTCATCTGGCCCGAACACCCTGTTATTAGATGAAGACAGCCAAGCCCAGGGAGAGATGCAGGCTGTTCCTGAGTGCCACAGCAGACTTAGGGGAGCTGGGCATGGCCGCTCCCCAGGGGGCGACCTCGTTCTCCGTCTTCGGCCATCATCCTGCCACCTCCCGAGGCTACACAAACTTGTCCTGCCTGGATGGCTCAACTCTTGACCTTTCTGACCCCACACTTCCGTAAAGTCACACTGGAGCTGCCAGGGTGGCTTTCCCAACACACCTTCTTCCTCCCACAGCACTGCACTGAAGACTACACAGCCTCTTCTGGATTTAGAGATGTGTCTACTTCAACCAGGGGCCTCTCAGCTCTCCAGGCCAAAGAGGGCATCTTGACTCCAAAACCTCCCCAAAAAGAGAGACAGAGACAGAGACAGAGACAGAGAAGGAGAAAGACAATAGTGCTACAGAGTCAGGGCTTATTTAAATCTAAATGTTCCTCCAAAGACTAATGTGCACATACGTGGGGTTTGAGGAAGGGAGCTAGATCAGGGCTGTGTGACACTGTGATTAAGAGTGTGTGGTACTGGATTTGCCCACTGGTGGTTACTGCATAGTCCTGGGGGAAGACAGACGCCCCACCCTGGGTATGGCAGCACCAACCAATAGACTTGTCGCCTGGATGAAACATAAATATGTATAAAGGAACAGAAGAAGGCAGGCTCGCCGCTCCTGCCTCCTGCCCACCCTGCTACGGACTGTTTCCCTGCTGCCATCCTGCGTTGGAGCCTCCTGCCTATGGCCTGGTCATGGAGATGCCACACCTGAGGAGAGGTCCAGCTGGCTTGTAGCTCAGGGAGCACAGCTTGCAGTAGGCTGGCTCCAAGTCAGAAGCAGAGTAGAGGAAAGCTGCCCAACCCGCAGCAACCAGGAGGCAGAGAGAAGGAAGGAGCCAGGGGCAAGAGTGCACCCCTCCTGGTCCCGCCACCAGTGACCACCTCTTCTGACCAGGCCTCCCCTCAGATCAGCTCATTAAGCTTTGAGCTCATTGGTGTCTTAATCCAATGATAAGCATAGGGTCCTTGATCCAGTCTCCTGTGCAACCCTATGAGATTTGTGATCTAAACCATAGCAATCACATACTCTCTGGGGCCCCCCGAACGCCTCTGTTTTCTTCCATCTTGGGGCTAAGTTCAATTCCATGGTTAATAATTCTGAGTTGGTGTTGGGTTGGTCTTGTCTACTTGCCTGAGACTGCAGACTCCTCTTGGGCAAAGCCAGCAAGTTTTCTCCTGGCCAAGACCGGCAAGTAGGCAGGGCTGAAAAGGCCCACGGGCTAAGTGGATGGCTGGTAGAACCCTGCTACCACGGAACCTCCTATTCCTACTCCTAGACCTTTTGGGGGGGGGCTTTAGCATCTTCAGGTCCTCCAGGCAAAGTCAGGTGGTCCCACTCACAGGAGGCAACAGGAATGGGATCTGTACAGCACTCCTGGTGGTTCATGAAGTGCTCTCTGCAGCCCCCCGTGTGAGGAAGCACTCATTTCCATGGTTGGAAGGCCAACCCTCCCTCCTACGGGGATAAGGATGAGGCTTGGGTCTCCTGTGTGGACCCTGGGACTTGGGCAGAACAGGAAAAGCCCCAAGTGCCTGGAAAGGCATCATGCTTGTGGAAAATCTCCATGCCTTTTGCAGTTCCTGCAAGAATTATTGTTGTTTCACAGGCAGAGAAGACAGGACCAGCGAGACCACGTAGGTCAGGACTTCGGAAGGAGAACGGCTGCTTTAACGTCTTTGTCTTCCATTTGCAGACTATGTGGTGCTGAACGAGTTGCTTAATTTCCTTGATCCCTTTCTTTCTTCCCCGTGAAAGATGGGGTTGTCGTATGTGAGCCTCAGATCCTCAGAGATCTTATTATCCTGGCCTAGGTAAGCACAGAAGAGGGTGTAGATGCCTGCTGAGGGAACATCGTCGTCCCCACCACTGCCAGCTCTTACTCTTTCTCTTAATCTCTAAAATTGTGGTTTGAAAAAAATGAGGAAAAAGAAAGACCGAAAGAAACACCCTCCTAAAGTGGCAGAAAGCCCCAGCCCTGGAGCCTGGTGCGCTCCTCACACGCTGACATACCTGAGCCGAGAGCCAGGAAGCGACAGTGTCACGGCTTCAGCCCAGCTCTGTGCTTCTGATCCAGCAGTGCCAGGGCGGGTGTGATAACCACCAGGAAAGGGAAAAGCCGGTGGCCTTGCCCACAAGAGGGGATAAATCATTCCAGCTGTGGTGACCAACACATCCTCGGGCACTTTGTCCATAAGGACAGGTAAGAAGGAGCGAGAGACAGAGGTCGCCGTGGTGGATGTGACCTCCCTCGGCTTCCGGGTGTTTCCAGGAAAAGCCCCAGTTGGCAAGGAGTAGTGACGCCCGTCTATAAATAGGTCTCACTTCCCAAGAGCCTCAGAAGGAAACCTGCTGCTCTCCGCGGTTCCTGCCTCTTCTCTCCTCTTCCGTAGACAAGGCAGATCTCCTTTGCCCAAAAATCTGCTGATAGGAGCTCGGAGCCCTCCCACCAGCCCCTTCCCACGAGTCTCAGGATGCCTAAGAGAAGGCATCTGCCCTCAGTGGGTGAGTGGATGGGCCAGAGGATAATGCAGTCTCATGGCTGGTCCCGGGAGTGGCTCCGGGACCACTGAGCACCCCTGGGTGACACCAGATCCACAAATGCAAGGGCTGGACCTCAGCGGACACCCACACAATGGAGGACCCCGGGAGCTGCGCGGGAAAGTACTCCCTCATCAGCACGCTGCAGAGAGCACGCCCACAGGATGAGGGCAGGGCTCGCTCGCTGCGCCCGAGTCTCTCCCTCATAGGTGTGAGCGTGGCCCCGCCTCTTTCTTCCTTTGCATTTGCTTATTTTTTTTAATCAATAAATAAAAGTCGCATTTATGTGTGGGGCATTGTCGGGTGTACTGAGACAGGGTTGTCTTGTCGTGTGAGTACCTCTAGCTCGCTGACATTGGTCACAAGCCGTGCCAGCCCCGTCCTGGTGAGCACATTTGAAGTCTATCGTCCTGGCCATGTTTAAGTGTTCATTTATTATTCTCCTTATTACTAGTAGTCATGTTGAACTCTTGAATGTATCCATGCCATTGACTCGGAACTTTTGCCCCTTTGACTGCCTGCCAGCCTTCCACCCGCCATCCCGGCTGGTCCTGGCCTGCCATGCCGCCCTCTCCCACTCCCTACTTGACTTTTTTTTCCCCGGCCCCCACTCCTTCCTCGGGTTTTTTCACACATCGCCCACAGGGAGATCATGCGGCCTTCGCCCTTCTGCGCTCAGCTCCTTTCCCTGAGCTCAGCGCCCTCCGGGTCACTGAGAACAATACAGCTTCCTTCTTGTCTAGAGCAGAACTGCACTCCAGGGTGGCTTCGCATACGCGTCCATTTACCCACATACGGCTAACAGGCTCAGGTCGATGACGAGTCTTGACCATTGGGAAGAACGCTGCGTGCTCAGGGAAGATCGGCTCCGTCTGCAGCGCCCTGACCTGCTTCCCACGGAGGAGCCTTGTTTTGGCCTCCCTTTCCGCTCTGCGTTCTCCCGCGGAGGTACTGAGAAGCCCTCCAGTGATGGAAGACGTCTTCCCACCTCCCTCTCTGTTATCGTTTGTATCTAGTGGTCCCTGCAATGCCTCTGGTAAATCATGGGGCGGTCAAGCGTGCCCGGCTCAAGGGGCGGGGCCAAAGGTTAGGGGAGGAGCTTGGGGCGGGGCCAAGAGAGGCGCCAAGCGTTAAGCAGACAGCAGGAGCTGTCAGAGGTTCCCACCACGCACACACAGGAAGCAGTCTCTCGGAGGTAACGGAGCGAATCATCCTGGACACGGCAGAACCCCAACCTCTCCTCCAGACCCTATAAAGTGGGGGGCAGTGTCTTGAAACCTCCAGGAACTGTGAGCTGAATAAACCTTTCTTCTCCTAAGCTTGTGTGTCCGGTATTTGTCTCAGCAATGAGCAAAACGTAACTTAAGACACTCTCTGAGCAAGGTGCTTGGGTCTCTGTACCCAGCGTGGGGCCTGGCAGAAGACCGACGAATATTCTGTGACTGACTTTGGTAAGACACTCCTTCTGATCTCCCTGCGCAGGAGGAAATGAGGTTCCCAGCCAGCGGCTCTGCAGGGCCTCTTCAAAGGCCAGAGAACCGGGTCCAAGTGGGGTGCTTTCAGATGTACCAAGCCCCAGTCTTACTAGCCATGGAACCTCCAGCCACTTATGTAACTCCTACCCACAGTGGGCTTTTCTCCACCACATTCCTCACCATCAGTCAAATATTTGTGTATTTATGTTTGAGTCACCCAATCAAGAAGAAAACACAAGATGTTTAACGGGTCACCATGGATACCGACCAGTCAACAGGGAGATGACCTCACGCCGTGTACAGCCAGGTACACGGTGCCGTTCGGTCCAACTGGGCTGTACTCCAGCACCTTGATTGGCTTTCGTATACAGTAGTTGTTCAGTAAATAGGTGCTAAGTAAGGCGGTGAACTGAAGCCACACTCTGCCCTCTGTATGTCACGGCTGCTCAGCAGGGTTTGGTGCTCTTCTGCCTGCTGGGCAATCTTTTGTCCTATCCAGCAAAAGTCACCTGACCACAGAACCTCAGAGTGGCATCAGCCACGATTTCTCTCTCCTACTCTGCTGGAACCCGAGCACGAAGCTTGGTCTGTTGGTTCACCCTCTCCCAGCTTCCAGCAGCACCTGGCCTGGCGGGTCCCCCGGGGAGATGAGGAAGACGCCAGCCACCACCGACAGCCCCAACCTGCGCTGCCCTAGCTTCCCTCGATCAGAAGCCACCAGCGGGCCCGCTGACCTCCCACTCAGAACTGATCCGTTATGCTGCCTACGCCCGTGCACTTCCCGTCGTGCCTGTGAGCCGCAGGCTGGAGAGCACATCGACCATTTCAGAGATGAGGGCAATGTGGAGGGGAAGCCAGAAGCCCGAGGGAACCCTGGCCAGCCCCGGCCCCGCTGCTCCCGTAAGGTGACGCCAGGCGCGCCGCAGCAGCTCACACGGGCAGCGTGCCTGCCCACGTCGCTCGGATATTACTGTTTTGCTGAGCGCCCTCTGTGGCGGAACGCTGGGCGCGCATGCGGGTCCCAGCCTTTCCATTGTCAGCGATTCTCCTGGGATAAATATTTTTGAATAACTAATTTCTTGCTAATTGACAGGTCAACGCGATAAGCAGTCTCTGAAGTGGGCCGGAACCAATTCCCAGGGCCGCCACGAAGTCTGCACATAGCTGGCTCCATACCCAGAACAGGAGCTTCACTGTCGGCGGAGCGTTAGTGACTTAGCGAATCGGCGCGGCGTGGCCCTTTCTGTCCGGCAGCACCAGTCGGCTTTCCAATGGCATCGCTGTTAGTTTCCCATTGCTGTGTAACAAACCAGCGCAAGACTCCGTGGCTGAAAGCACTCGTTTATCCACTCAGCTCTGCAAGTCGGAGGCCCTCCCCAGCAGAGCTGTTTCCCACCCAGGGGTCCGGCACCAGGCATCACGGGGGCTAGCAGCTGCTGCTGCGTTCATGTCTGAAGCTCAAGGCCGGTCTCTTGCACACTTGATGTTGCCAGAATTCAGGTCCTTGTGGCTGTAGGACTGCACTTCCTGCTACCTTGCTGACTGGTAGCCGGGGATCAATGTTAGCAACTGTCCAGGCCTTTCAGCTGTCCCCTCCCACTCGTGGAGGTAGCCGTGGGCGACATCTCTGGAGTCAGTGCTCTAGCAGGAAGGGCCAGGTCCTGCTGAGGGCTCCCATGATTAGGAAAGACCCACCTGGGTCATCTCTCTTTTACCTAACATACAGTCAGTGGATTGGAAATCTAATCCCAAGAGCCACACCCAGTGACATTTGCAGATTCTACACAGACTTAAGTCGGAAGCGACATTCTTGAGGACTATACTAGCTTCCATTGCTGCTGTAGGAAATTATCACGAACTGCTTAGAGCAATTGATTCTAGTACCTCATGGTCCTAGAGGTCAAAAGCCTGGAGCAGGCTACCAGGGCTCCATCCCCTGTGGAGGGCCCGGAACACCAAGCTGGTTCATTGCAGCCTCTGGAGATCCCCTGTATCCCTTCCCGTGCTGTCCCTGTGTAGCCAAGGCCAACAGTGTTACGGCCTCCATCGCTGCTCGCCTCTTTCCTCCTCTCCCCTGGCCCTTCTACCTCCCCGTTTCTATTTCAGGGATCTTCATGATGGCACCAAAACCACCTGGACCGTCACCCCCCACAAGGCATAATTTAATCACATCTACAGTGTCACTTGTGCCAGGTGCTGTGAGCCAGCCACAGGTTTTTGAGCACGTGGGCATCCTCCTGTCCTGAGGGAGCACAGCACTGTCCTTCCTGGATGCACACCCAAGCGATTTGTACTTATCAGCAGGTATGAGCTGTGCTTGCGGCATGCCTTACCACAAGTCACAGGCTGACGTCTCAAATCTGCACGTCCCCCGTCCCCCGACTCGCTTCCCTTTCTCTCTTATTTTGCTATCATTTTTTTGCTCAGAGAAGTCCTGTGGCCTTGTCATGTCGTAGATTTGACAAGAGCTGCCCTATGCCCGTGCCATCACCCATTTCCTCAGCGCACAGAGAGGCACCCCCCCCCCCCAGCGAGGACCCAGGGGTCCCTGGGTTCCTCCCCATTTGCATTTCGCTGTTTTCTCTTTTGTCTTCCCTTCCACCAGTCAGCGTCTGCACAGCGTGGGCTCAGTGCGGTGTGGAGCTCATACCTCCCTGGCGTCTCTCACTCAGAGATCATTTTGAGGTGACTCTAGGCCCCGTTTGTCAGACTCTCTGGTAGAGAGACACGCGCGCGCGCTTGCTGGGCACGTGCTGGATCGCGGGAGCCCTGTGGGAAGCACGGGGATCGAACAGCACCATGGAGGGCTGCGGCCAGGGCGCACTCCCCGCTCCCTCGGGCAGGCGGGTCGGCCCTCATCAGCCTGGGTGTCTCCTGTCACCACGTCACCACCACCGTCTTCTCATCCCCCTCACCTGTGCACGCTGCCTGCCTTCTTCTCCACCTCTCCAGACTCCGCTAAATGCTGCACTACAGGGTGATAGTGCAGCACCCTCCTTGCTGTTTTTAAATCTTCCCAGCAATGAGAGACTCACTTTCCGTTTCTTACTCTCTCTTCCTTCTACAAAGGCTTCACAATTTTCCCTGAATAAGTTTATTCTGGGGCAGATTCAGTGAATTCAAAGGTTTTTTGTCCGGGTTACAAACTAATTGACTATAGACCCAGGGAACCATAGCAATGCAAATTGTTTTTCAACTCATTTCATTTTCTATAACTCTTTGATTCATTTCTATATATTTTCTCAGTAGAGTAAATCCTTGCAGGTCACAGTTTGCAAAACCTGCAAGAGGCCATCATATGGCCGATATATCATTTTACTGAAGTTCAAAATCCAGCCGCACCCCTGCAAGTCACTGTGCAGGGGAAGTCACTCTTCAGAGGAGAGCAGCTTAGCCACAAGATCAACTTCTCAACATGCATTTATTGTTTATGTCTAAAAACTCCCAGTGAGACGAGTGACATTTCTTTGTACAAAAAGAAATGACCTCTAGAGAAGCCACTTGCTTGCACTAGAGCTAAGACACTCAAGCGAGGGGTTGGCGTAAGGAATATGAGTTCCACACCTCCCAAGCCATGCTCCATTAGAAAGGGTGCCTGATATGAATAGTTCTAGTGCAAAGAAACAAGGGGAAAGGAGGAAGAAAAAAGAGGAGAGGACAAAGAGAGAGGGAAGGAAGATGAGTAGAAACAGAGATCCAAAATAAGTTTAAGAAATTCTGCATATTATATGTTCTTCACCACCCAGTCCCTTCACCTGGAAATTTACCACGGTCACCTGTATGGTAGAAATTCTCAGAGCTCTTCCAGGCAGGCACCCGTGCCACTGAGCTATCTCCCGGCTCTGAGAACTGTCCACCCCCCCACAAAAAAAAAAAAAAAAAAAAAAAAAGTTTCATTTGGTTTAATGCAGTGACTCTCCAACTTACTTGAGAACCAACATTTTTCTCAGGGCACATGGTGTGCCATCAACCACTCATTAGGGCCTGATATGATCGCTGAATGAGTGGCAGAGTTATCACCAGTAGAAAGCCATTGAAAGCATTCCTACCTCGGCGAACCTCATCTTGACAGCAGATATTATATCCGCAGGTAAGATTCTTCATTTGGGGTTTCCTGGCAATTTCACGCCTCATCTCCTTCCAGAACACCCTCAAATCATCAGCAAATGGGATATGTTTCTTTCTTCATTTCTCCTTTTGGTGCAATTTGTTTGTTTTCCTTTCTGAGTAACTATTCTGGCAATGCCAAGCTCTGCTGTTTATATGATCACCTACAGAACTCACTTATCTGTTGTGGTCACTGTATAATAAGCATTTTATTAATAATAACTCACAGATCTAAAATGATCCCACCAGGTGCCATCACTGTTGTCCTATTTCACAGAAGGAAAACCCAAGTTTCACACGATAGTGAAGCAATCTTGCCTAGACCAGATTTCTCAGAGAAACCATCACCAATATACATTCCTCCAGCCATGTTATTGGTTCTCAGTGTAAGTATAAACCTCATACTATGTAAAGGAAGAAAACCTCTATTTTATTTTTAGTCAACATTAAGTATAGAATTTTACCACATCTCTTCCATAGATCTTTCTGATTTAGGGGTTCAAACTCAGAACCTTGCACTTGCCAGGCAGGCACTTGTGCTACAGAGCTATCTCCTGAGCCCCCGTAGACCTTTGTTAATGACCTTTCATGGTCTTTTGTGCTGACATAAGTTCATTTTCTGCCATTGTTGGAATTACACGTTGCAGTGTGTTCATGCATCTTTCTGACAGGATTAAGATTTTATCTCTCTGATCATAAGTCAGATAGAAAATCACTGAGTTCCTTCAGTGGAGAAGTGGGTGCAAATGACAGACACCGCAGGCAACTGGATATATAAATATTTACACAATGGACCCGGCCAAACATTGAAGGTTCCAGGTGTTCACATACACAGGAGCACAGGAGGGAAATAGGCTTCCTCCCACTGTAGAGGAAAAGGACGAGGAGGGGACAATGCCAACAGTCCTGGCAACTTGGTACGCGCCCCCAGTCCCTTCCATTTCACACTTGCTTTCTATCATGTTGTTCTGTTTCCCCCTCCCGCCCCAAGACCTAAGGTGACCAGCTCATGAGGCCCCAGGCCAAGTGACTGAAAACCCAGGGTCCGCTTCTGCTGCAGAAGCCTCTGGAAGTCCACCTTCTTCACAAGCATGGACCCTTCCTCTGGCCACATACCCGCATCCAGGGAACACTCAAAAAACAGTTAGTGGCAAAAAGCAAACGAGCCACCAAGCCAGTCTTTCTAAAGGGACCATGGCAATAGAGTCTTGCATAGGTTGGAAGAAGCAGCAAATGTTGCCCTCCCGTGTCCTTCAGCTCCAGTCCTGACCTGAAGGATCAGACCACCGAACGAATGCCCGGGGGCCTCTGGAAAGGGAGGGGGACCCCAAGGCTTTGTGGGCAGCACCCAGCACCTGAGGGTCCACAGAGCCCTGGGGTCCACACTGACCAAGGCACCAAGACCTTCACGTCCCCCCGTGGGCTCCCTGATCCCAAAGCAACGGCTCTTGATCGACCCAAGGCTCCAGCTCCAGAGAGCTCAGAGAGGCAGAAGTTGGAGACAGTCAAGGGACAGAGAACAGGGCTCCCTTCCTGAGGGGCCTTCAGCCAGTCCGCAGCCCTGTAGACCGAAGCACACTGAGAGGGAGGGGAGCAGGTGCGGGGAGGGGACAGCAGATGCCCCACCAGGGGACAGACTGCAGCTGCACCCCTGCTTTTCTGCCTCCCTACTCAGTCTTCCGGCCTGCCTCCACCCCAGGCCCTTTGCTCACTGCAGAGCCCGTTACCTTTTGGGCCTGAGGCCCCTAAACTCTCCCCCGCCACCTGAGAGTGCAGCCTGTCCTAGGCCCTGGGGCCTCTCTCCTGCCCCTGTCCCTGCCTCTGCTCCCATGCCTAGGCCTGTCCCCTGCCCCAGAGTGCGCTGAAGCCCCAGAGCCCCTCTCTCCCCTCCCATCTTGGTGGGGTCCGCAGCCAGTTCTCCTGTTGCTCAGAGCTGTGGAGGCAGTTGCTAAGAGACGGTAAAACGTCACTACCTGGCCCTCGAGGAAAAAGGGGAGCGAGAAAGCGCAAGGGGAGGGCAGGGATGGAGGGAGGGGAGGGAGGGGAAGCCCGGCTCGGCTGGAGCCACCTACCCAGGCGGCCTCAGCCCCCGCTGAGTTTCCCCCACGCGGCTTTCCAACGCTGTGAACTTTCCACCGAGCCTCCTCCCTCGGATTCTCGGTGCGGATAACAGAAGGGACTCGGGGACCCCGGACCGGAAGGCAACGCAGCGCTGGCCCGGGATGCGGGCGAGCAGGCAGAGCAGAGCCGAGGGAGGGCGGAGCCCGGCCGGCGTCGGCTCGGGATCCCGGGAGCCAGCGGGGAGCTGCAGCCGCGGACGCTCTGGCGTCCTTGGAACCGGTGAGCGGGACACCTGGGCGTGGCGCGGGGACCCCGGGTGGGGAAGGGCTCCGATCGAGGGGCTACCCCTCCCCCGGAGTTGCCCAGGGGGTGAGGCTGAGGATGAAGGCGCCCCCGGGGAGAGCATGGTGCGGGGAGGCTGAAGGAGGACCGCAAGCGGGGCGTGGGTGAGGGCACCCCAGGATGGACAGGGGCAGGGGGCGGGGGCAGCGCTGTGCACGCCGAGGCCGGCGCCTGTGTGTGGGCTCAGCTGGGCCAGGAGTGTGGGGACCGCGCAGAGGACGCTGGGGCGGGGGACGCTTGTCTCCGCAGGGGCTGTGCAGACGGAAAAGAGAGGTGTGCGCGGGCAGGGACAACACCCAGCGTCGCAGAGTCGGGAGCGCGAGGGTGACAGAGAGAAGCGGGGAGGCGGCCTAGAAAGTGTCTGAAGGATGTGCCGCGGACCACAGCGTGGCTGCCGGTTTTCTCAGGGAGTTGTTTGCGGGTGGGGCTCTCAGGCTGATGGGGCGGAGCTCTGAGAGGAATAAAATGCAACCAGCCCAGGACAGAGAGCCCACGGGCAGGTGCTGCGGGCCCCGCCGGGGGCTGACCAGGGGCTGCAGCCCCACCCCGGTCCAAATCTGAAAGACAGTACACAGAACTTTGGCTGGAGTCAGAGGAAAGAAAGAAAAAGGGGGAGGGGGACGAGGCGGGAGGCGCAGGCCCTGCCTCTGCCCTGAGAGCCTTCCTTCTTAACAGCGTGAATTCCGCCCCCACCTGCTGAATGCGCCGCTGGACCCCGCGGGCTGACGCAGCAGCAACCTTGCAGACCCCACACTGGGCCCCCGGGACACATGGCTCTCCCCAGCTTCGGTGGCACGGGCCGTGGGTGTCGCGTGGCATCCTCCCCTTTCTGGGGAGCACAGAGCCTCCCTGGAGCAACCAGAGGTCACTAAGGCTGCGGACAGTGGCTCACAGCTCCCGCGTGGAAACCGTCCTCCTTGGGGCTCCAGGCCCAGGACCTCCAACCAGAGCCTCCACCATCTTCAGCTGGGCCACCAGGAGAACCGGCCCCTGCGCCCTCGGACCAGTGCTGCGGAGCCAGGTGCAGCCCTGGCTTCCTGGTCTGTCCCAGGCTGGGTACAGGGCTTAAGTTTCCTCCAAAGAAGTGCCAGGACCTTCAAGGGCCCCTACCTCCCACCCACACCCGAGGGCATCAAGAGGAAGCGTCCAGCAGGGATGGGTGGCAGGGGCACCAAAGACCTGCAGGGATCCTCCCAGGCCCTGCTGGCAGCAGCGCCAGGGCCAGCCTTCCCCGCTTCCTTTCTCTAGTTTTGATCATCTTCCCAGACCGTGAGGGGTCCCAGCGGGATTCCTGGATCCCTAAGCTCCCAAACTGACTTCCTGTGGTGCTCAGGAAGCTGTGGCACTTGCCCACCCACCCCCTTAGAGAGGCTGTCACCATGGGACCACGTGGCCATACGCCTCCCCTTCAGGACTGAGGCCTCTGATGCCACTGCCTCCCCGGGCACTGACTTGGCTCCCTGCATATCGCCTGATGGGCCCCCTTCAGTCCTGCCAGTGCCAGCTGCCCAAGATGGGTGACACCTGGGCTCAGCTTCCCTGGCCCGGGCCCTGCCACCCAGCTATGCTGCTGCTCTCCCTCCTCCTGGCAGCTGGGGTGATGCCCACGGATGGGGGTGCCAGCTGCCCTGTCCTGTGCACCTGCCATAACCAGGTGGTGGACTGCAGCAACCAGCGGCTGTTCTCCGTGCCCCCCGACCTGCCGACGGACACTCGCAACCTCAGCCTGGCACACAACCGAATCAGCGCCGTGCCGCCCGGCTACCTCACCTGCTCCATGGAGCTCCGTGTGCTGGATCTGCGCAACAACTCCCTGGTGGAGCTACCTGCAGGGCTCTTCCTGCACGCCAAGCGCCTGGCACACCTGGATCTCAGCTACAACAACCTGAGCCACGTGCCAGCCAACATGTTCCGGGCGGCACACGGGCTCATGCGCATCGACCTGAGCCACAACCCCTGGCTGCACAGGGTGCACCCGCAGGCCTTCCAGGGCCTCGTGCGGCTCCAGGACCTCGACCTCAGCTACGACGGCCTGGCATTCCTCAGCCTCGAGGCCCTAGAGGGCCTGCCAGGCCTGGTGACCCTGCAGATCGGGGGCAACCCCTGGGTGTGCGGCTGTGCCATGGAGCCCTTGCTCAAGTGGCTCCGGAACAGAATCCAGCGCTGCACAGCCGGTAAGGGTGAAAGCTGTGGGAGGGGGTCCGGAAGTACAGGCTTGGAGAGAGAGGGAGCGGCCTGGCGTCCCGAGCAGCCTCCCTCCGTGGCCCGGTGCGTGCCAGGAGGCATTTGCTCCATTCGTGCAGTGCATGTGCAGTACTGGGGTCCCACGCATTGCAGGAAACCTCTGCCCGCAGGCTGCTGTGGTCCTCATGACCCAGCAAGACAGGCACACAGTAAGCAAGGGAAGAGAGCTAGCGGAGACCTTGTTTCTTAGCTTCCCCCAGGGCCTAAGAGCTTGGCATGCATTCTCTCATCCAGGCCCCATCGCTACTGTCCCCTTTTCCAGATGAACAGAGAGATGGACTAAAGAAAAGGTGTCTGGAGCCACTTGCTTAGAAAGTGGTAGGACGGTGCCAAACTCCTGGTTTAGCTGACTTCTCGCCCTCAGTCTGCTCTACCCGGCTGCCTTTGAAGTGTCTTGCATGCTATGAACACACTCAAAAAAGAGCAAGAGAGAGCCACTGCTTCCTTTAGTACTTACTACCTGCCACGCCCTGCCCTAAGCACATCACACATTTGGGCTCCGCAGACCCTCTCAAAGCATCCGTGGAAGAAACTGAGGTACAGAGAGATTTGGAACCTTGACGTGCCGCTGGAAGTGTCAGAGTTAGGCCCCAAGTTTGGGGCTGGCCCAGGACTCCAGCAAGGGCTGTTCAGGGATGCATGGGCCAAGTCTAAGCAGCCAGTCCCAACTGCAGGGCCCTGAAGTGCACAGGTTCGATAGACCCATGGGGCCCAGCCTGGCCCAGAAGCAAAGCGCGGAGTGGCCTGGCCACCAGCTCCCTTGAGGCATGCTAAGCTTCGGCCCACATGCCCAGCTGCAGGCCGACAGGAGTCACTCAGCCCATCCCAGAGCTCTTCCCCTCAGTATGCTCCCCAAGAAGTAGGAGAGCTGGGAGAGCTGAGGGGAGCCTAAAACCAAAATAGCCTAGGGGGGCTGTGGGTCACGATTCCAGTGTCTCCACAGAGCCGTGGGAGGATGCTCCCTGGAACCAAAATAGCTGGGGGCTGAGACGGGGTGAGGCTGGAGGCAGGAGGGAGGCTGCTGGAGCCGCCACTGCCAGCTCAGCGTTTGCAGCCCAGGCCATCCTACGTCCATGTCCTGTATCGTATGTGCTGCAGACAGGAGGGGCTGAAGTGCCCAGCTCTCGCCAGTGCGTCCCCACTGTCCTGGGGAAGCCCAGACGCCAGCAAAGCACGACAGGCCCAAAGCCTCTCACCCATCAGAACAGGTGGGACTCCTGTGCTCCCAAGAGGGACAGCTACGACCACAAACCTGTAGAGAGAAAGCAGGCAGGCCACACCGTGACGGGGCCCCATTCCGTACCATGCCACACTCACCAGCTGTCCTCCTGGGCACAAAGAGCGGGGGGAGTTGGGGACATTCCCCCTCGTGGTGTTTCTCCATGACCTTTCTGTTAGGATCTCACTATCGCCCGTGATGTGGGGGGAAAGCTCAGCACAGAAATATCGAGGGCGCTCTTGGGATGCAGTGTGCCTTCAGGGTCTACGTGCTTCGCCGCCGTGCGCCACCCTGCGTCCCCATGGTTCTCCGTGTCCCTCTGGTTGGCCCACGTCCCTCCAGCTCTCGCTTTACGCTGCCACTCAACTCGGCGGCACTGGTTAGGCTCGAGTTCAGTGTCTTCTAGGTCCCAGGGCAGAGCCCGTGAGGGGACAGCTCCAGACACAGCCCTGCCCTGAGCATGCCCTAGGGCCCCAGCACAGAGCCAACAGGGCAGACTCACCCTCCCAAGCTGGACCCTGTTTCCAAGGGCAGTGAGCCTCATCCACGGGTCACCAGGATCCATCCCAGGCCGCCTCCCAGTCCTTTACCCAGAAAACTTTCAGAATCAACCCAGAGCCATCTGTCCACCCTGAGGAAACTTAGGCGGAGTCATCTCTCCTGAGGCCTGAGATCCAGAAAAAGGGAGAAAACTCACAGGAGACAGGAGCCCCTGAGCCGAGGCGTGGCTGGCTGCCCTGCCGGCGGCTGCCCCTCGCCCCGACCTCCAGGCACAGTGAGATGAGGCCATGGACAGCACCACACATTCCTCCAAAGCAAGCCCTGGAAGGAGGCGGTGGGGCCTCCATGCTGAAGAGAACAGGAAAGGAGAGGGCAGCCCTCCTTTAGAGGCCAGCCTCTGCAGCCCGGCACCGCACACACACCCTTTGTGGACCCAGCTCTCTGACTCCTCCCACATGCCGGGAAGGAGATGCCTACGCTGTCCTCATGTGACCCACAGAGAAAGCTAGCACTAGGTGACAGGTGACAGGCCCAAGGACCTGTACAGCTAGAAGGAGGTGTGCAAGGTGATCTAGTGCTCTCTACCTCGGGCTCAGTGTGTCTGGGAAAGCCACGCTGGCCAGCCAAAAGGCTGGGGGCTGGGGGCTGCGGAGTCCCCCATCCGCCTCGAGAGGGTGACTCGAGCACTCGCTCTGGGCAGGACACACAGTAAGCAGGAGCTGTCAGGCCATGAGGAATGACTTGCAGCAAAATGACGCAGAGTCAGTAGGACAGGGAGTCCAGGGACTGTGACACAGGGTTGTTATTTTATACAGACTAGTAAAGAGAAGCCCCGCGTATCAGCAGTATTGAGTGACATCCCAGCAACGGTGAGGTCCTGGACTGTGGAGAGACCCCTCAGGGAAGAGACCCCTCACCAGGGGCACAGAGGCAGCTCCTTCCCGTCTTAAGACAAGAGTGTGGTGCTGCATACCTGTAATGCCAGAACTTGGGAGGCTGAGGCAGGAGGATCGGTGCAAGTTCGAGACCAGCCTGGGTTACAAAAATGAGCTCAAGGCCAGCCTCAACTGCATAGCGAGACCCTGTCTCAAAAAGGCAAAAAAAAAAAAAAAAAAGATGAGAGCCAGAGGCAGCGAGGACGCTAGCTTCCATCCTGTGGGAGTTGGGAAGGTGGAAGGAGGGAGGTGTGAAAGCCTCACTCTGCAGAATGGAGGAGGCCAGGTAGCGGCAGAAGCCCACAGGCAAGGCTGACCATTCTAAGAAATGACAGTATCTCCCCAATGTTCAAGGCTCCACAAGCCCAGGGCCATCATGGCCAGTACTTATAGAAATTTCAGCTAATCTCTGAACTCGCCAAGCAGTGATTTTTTTTTTTTCTTCACATCCATAAGAATAAGGGTAAAAAAAAAAACAAAAAATGCCTTGAGGGCCACTGGGGAGACCAAAGAAGATCAGGGGACTTGGGGCATGCAGAAGGACCCAGTGACTTCCTTTGTGCTGGGCGGTGGGGACGCCCCTACCCACCCTCAGCTTACCTTGTCTGGTTCTGTGTTGTAGACTCCCAGTTGGCCGAGTGCCGGGGACCCCCTGAGGTCGAGGGCGCCCCCCTCTTCTCGCTCACGGAGGAGAGCTTCAAGGCCTGCCACCTCACACTGACGCTGGACGATTACCTCTTCATCGCATTTGTGGGCTTTGTGGTGTCCATTGCTTCTGTGGCCACCAACTTCCTGCTGGGCATCACAGCCAACTGCTGCCACCGCTGGAGCAAGGCCAGCGAGGAGGAAGAGATCTGACAGAGGCGCACGCGGGCCCTGCCTGGCTGCCCGCTTGGGCCTCCGCGGTGTTTCTGACAAGCTCAGGACACTACATAGCGTGAGCACTGCTATTTGCTCTTCTGGACACCATGCCAGGAACTGGGACCCTAAGATGAATGCATACTGTCCCTGCACCCCAGGTGCCACTTCCAGTGGACAGAGACTTGAAATCACCCCTTTGTGCCCACCTGCCAGACCTCTGGGCACAGTTATGGCCACCTGGGTCTCTCAGAATCGGGAAGTACAAGTATAGAGTGCTCGTAGGCTGGGCTATCTGCTTTGCACGTGGCCAGCACCAGGAGGGGGGCCACACAGAGCCCTGAGAGCCTCTCCAGCACCAGCCACCCTCCTCGAGGCTGCTGGTGCTGCCCTGGGGTTCACACAGTGCCCGTCTCCTAGGCAGCACCCATCTTCCCAGCCCTGGCTGTGCCACTCTCTCCGGCCTTGGGGACTTTCAGGGAACCGCATTAGGGTCACAAACCCACAGCATGACAGCACCCAGGGCTGGAGCAGGAGGAACCCACCTCAGCCATGGCCTGGGACAGGTTTGAGCCTCCTTCAGAGCAGCCCGTCACTCCTGAGCTCTTCCAAATAACAGCACTGTGACGCTTCTACTCCCCACAGTCCCCTCCTGCACCCCGTCTTCAGAGGGGACCGCCGCTGCTCCTGCTTCACAGATGAGGAGGGTCAGGCTCAGAGACTAAGGCTACTGCTACTGCAGCATCAGATGAGGCCGAGAGTGGAGGTGCACACCCGTCATCCCTACACTCTGGAGGCTGAGGCAGGAGGATCACTGTGAGTTCAAGACCAGCCTGGGCTACAAAGTGAGCTGGAGACCAGCCTGAGCTGCATAAGGAGACCCTGATGAGAGCCAGGAGGGCCAGCACCCTCGGGCAGTGCTGCCACTGTCATCAATTCCTACAGCACTGCTGGGGTTTCTTCTGTGATCCACCGTATCCCAGCTCATCCAGAGGCCCTCGAAGAAGGACCCATGCATCCGCAGTCAGGGAAACTGCGCCACTCTGTCCATCAGCAAGCCAGACAACAGCACAAAGCACAATTACTGTCACCGTCGCCATCTTCACCACCATCACCACTGTCCCTGTGTGGCTCAGCCCGGGACAGGTCAAGAAGGGCTTCCCCGTGCCTCTCCCTGGCCTTTCTCTACTTTACATGGGAGGCGATGGAACAGCGGCAGCCCCCACACAGAGTCCACCTCTCCTCAGAGAAGTCAGCTCTCCTGTGGGTTGAGGGCGGAGGCCCCAGGACTCAGCCGCCGTGAATCCTCCAACCCCTGAGAGTCAGATGCCATGCCAAGGCTGAGAAGAGCTCGCCATGGATGAGCTGGGCCTGATGAGGGGTGGGCATGCAGGGTGGTCAGTGTTCAAGCTTTTACCACAGTAAGAGACACATGACCACAAATCTCGCTCCACTTTGCTTCAAACACACTTACGCCATCCGCCTTGCCACCCTGGGCAGCAGCTCTCGAAGGCCTCTTCCATGACCGTCTCCAGTTATGCTGTCACGGCCACCTCAATGTCCTCAGTCTACTAAAAACGCTTCTCTTTCATGGTCACTTCTACTCTGAGGAAGAACCAGAAGCACCCGGATACAGGTACTAGGTGGAAGAGGACGCGCCACGCAGTTGCGGAGCCTGCCTTCCCAGTGGACAGCTCTCAGCAACGCCTCTCACTGTGTCCTTTGTCACACCACAGGACACGCTCCCCGGTGTCTGTGCGGCCAGGCAGCGTGACAGCAGCAGCTGCTGTCTCGTGCTGAACCCTCAAGGGCTGCCATCAACCAGTCCTTCACGAGCACAGAAATGAATGAAGGAGGGGTTGTTGTCACCAAAGAGCCCCTCTCACATGCTATCTGCCCTGAGCTCGCTCACTAAAAACATCCCCCAGAAACCTCAATGTTGTGCCCCCTGGAACTGGAGCCAGAGCTCTACTCTTAGGAAGTGGGCCAAGGCCTGGCTATAGTCCAGGATGGTAGCCTCGAGCTTTCTCCACCAGTCGAGTTGGAACCTGAGGTATTTGGACAGGAGCACTTAGAAGTAGTATTCCAGGCAAAACAGCTAGGCTTCTGCTAGGGAACGGCCCTGTCCGTCTAGAAGACTCTCCCAGGGATCATTGTTTTGATGAAATATACCTGATGCGTTGTTTTTTTTGTTTTTTTTTTTTTTTTTTTTTTTTTTTTTTTTTTTTTTTTTTTTTTTTTTTTTTTTTTTTTTTTTTTTTTTTTTTTTTTTTTTTTTTTTTTTTTTTTTTTTTTTTTTTTTTTTTTTTTTTTTTTTTTTTTTGCGGGACCAGGGTTCAAACTCACAACCTTGCACTTGCCAGGCAGGCACTTGTGCCACGGAGCCATCTCCCCAGCCCCCCTGATGCGTTTTAAGATGTGTGCTTTCTTCATCCTTTTTGTCCAGAGAGCCAGAAGCAGATGAGACACCAAAAGCCCCTGAGATCACGGGTCCCTTCCAGTGGGACGATTTGGCCACCACAAGACGGCAAAGGTTTCTGAGGAAAGGTGTGTCACTCACTGCTAGAAAGTTTCCAGTTAATTAAGCACCGTTCGGGGAAAATGAAGCCTCCCTCCTGACAAGGAATTCCTCGCCACCACCTTCTCCAGTCTGTCAGAGCTCGTCTCCTAGAAAGAATCAAGCCCACGTGGGCACCGCAGAGCCACTTTGGTGTCTTCGTGGGCGCTCGCCGTGTGCGCCCCCTGGCTGATGTGTGTGAGATGGGGTGTCTCTGAGCCCCGGTGTGTCGCTGAGGGTCCATTTCAGCAGGCTCTCTGCTGACTTGGGGAAGATCTCCCTGGAACTTGGCTGATGTGTGAGGCCATCCAGCCCTTGCGTGGTATGGTCCGTACAGACAGGAACCTACCCAGCTTGGGGTGGTCTAGCTGCTCACAAAATAGAAAAACTCCTCAGCCTAGGCATCCTCAGGAGGGGCTGAGCCCTCCCTGCCTCCTGCCTCCTCTGCTCCCGCCCCGGGACGAGCCCTCATCCCGAAGCTTCCTCCCTGCTGCCCTCAAGGGTAGGGAACCTTAGCCAGCCGCCGGGGATGCAGCTGTGGCGGCCAAGGTCTGCTGAAGAACTGTTACTTAGAAAGAGCCCCCATCTGTACCCCAGCTCTCTGGACAAGTTGTCTCTGGCTGCCCCCAAACAAACTCTCATCTCTTTCTATTCTTATAGGATCCCCAGGGAACCTTGCAGATACAGCTCCCCAGAAATACCGTAGAGTTCCACGGCCCCTTCCAAGGGCACCAATGCCTGATGCTGAACAGGCCAAGCCAGGCATTTTGCCTCAACCATTGGAGAAACTCACGGCTCCCGTTTCCCCATGGAGCTGTCTCCTCACCTTCCAGTCCAGTGCGAGACCAGCATCAGGAGCTATCTCCGCCGATTCCCCAGAAGGAAATCATCCAAAGCTAGAGAAATTTGTCTGTTCTCCCACATCCCAAAAGAAGGCGGAAGGGAAGCCAGGGAGAGAAGACACAAGGTCCTCTTGTAAGCCGCCACCATGTCTGTCAGACCTACTGGAGAGCCAGACCCAAAGAGCTCTTGGCTTTCCTAAGGGTCATCCTGCCCAGTGCAGATGCCTGGCCGTGGCAGGGCTGCGGGTGGGGAGGGGCTTGAGGGAAGACGTCAACCTTTGTATGGAGCTGATTTTCTAACCATTCTCTTTTGTAACTTTGAAGAATTTTTCACGAATGTACATTAATAATAAAGAGCATATAGTTTAATAAATTTTCTTAAGAGCTGTGAAGAGGAGGTAGAGGGGGGAGGGAAGGAGAGAGAGACAGAAAGAACCTAGGTGAAACCAAAAGAACGGGTGCAAAGCGCAAGCAGGAAAGGCCCAAGGGGAGGGGGAAGACGGAAATGATCAGGAGCCAGCCAGGGAGGGAGGGGGTGTGTGGGAGGAGAGGAGACATCGGAGAAGCCTTTTTCTACCAGGCAAAAAGGAGTGTGTGTGTGTGTGTGTGTGTGTGTGTGTGTGTGTCTACACACACATGCCCCTGTGGGTAGGCATATTTTGGTATCTGAAATTACACAAAGACAAGAACATATGTTTTATACGTGTTGCTGTTTGCAGTTCCCATCATCCATAAAATGCCAAGGCAAGTGGGTACGCCTAGCTAATTAGCATCCTTGGGGCTAATGCCAGGGAAATAGACCAAGCCAGCAGTGGGGGCAAAGGGACACTACCTGAGGCAGACAAGTAACCCGGGTGTCTGAGTGGTGTGGGTATGGATGAGGACACTGCTGGCATAAACTTAATTCTTATTCTCAAAGGTTAATAAAGGGCCGGAAAGATAGCTCAGTGGAATAAGAGCTTGCCTGGCAAGCACAAGGTCCTGAGTTCAAGCCCTGGTACCACCACCAAAAATGAAAAAGGTTAACAAAGAAGTGAAAGAGTTCGGAACCTCCTGGGTCTTGCAAAACATTGCCCACACGTGGTCAGAAATGAGATGATTGAGCTGGGTGTGGTGGCACCCACCTATGATCCCAGCACTTGGCAGGCTGAGGCAGGAGGATCAGTGTGAGTTTGAGACCAGCCTGGGCTACAGAAGTGAGCTCAAGGTCAGCCTGAACTGCATAGTGAGACCCTGTCTCAAAAAGACAAAGAAAAAAAGAAAAGAAGAAAGGAGATGATTGGACAGTGAATCCTGAGAGGCAGGTGTTCTTCCGCAAGGACCGTGTTTATCCCAGTTCTCTAAGTAGGAAGTGGCTCTCAACAGGAAGTCCACCCAAACCGGAAGTGAGTCCTTCCACCAACAGGGATTTAGAATCCTTCTGTGGTCTCCCACAGCACTTGCCACAGGGTACTGACAGACGTTTCACTCATAGAACCAAGCCAC
Organism: Myocastor coypus; assembly: GCA_004027025.1. Taxonomy (NCBI): domain Eukaryota; kingdom Metazoa; phylum Chordata; class Mammalia; order Rodentia; family Myocastoridae; genus Myocastor; species Myocastor coypus. Next base: position 85,654 of record PVJA010003238.1, read on the forward strand.
TAAAGGGAACGCAGACAATGACTCACGACATCCAAACAAACGGAGAACATCCCTGGCTGTCATTAGCATTTTTCTGAAGTAGGTTGGAGGAAAGGAAAACCTGCCTCTCTAAATATTTACACAGACTGTACAGCATTGCAGAAAACTAGGCCTTACGCATTTCATTTAGTGTGGTCCTAACGCCCACCACAAATCTAGGAAATTGTGCTGCGGGTGGTGATGACATTTATTGAGCGCTCACTGTACCTCAGCGGCTACCCAAGCACTGTGAGCTGATTAACCCGAGGCATTCTCGCCACGGCATAAACAAGGTGCAGACAGGGCGATAGGTGATAAGGTTGGACAGCTCGTTAAGGAGTGGAGACAGTCAGTGAGGCGTGATGACTGGCTGGATTCTGGTGATAAGAGCAATATGGGACACTGAGGGTGGGCAGTTCCGCGCTCAGTCAGAAGGAAGCTCTTAGCCCCTGGGCTTCCTTCAGGTTGCAGTCAGCCCTTGGTATCCAAGGGTGATGGGACCCATATGTCCCAGGCCCCTTTGCTGACCAAACCCATGGATGTCCAAGTCTTTTCCATAAAATGGTACACTGCTTGCACATAAGCTATGTCGCTCCTCCCTTATACTCCAAATAGAAGCTTCTCCCAGGTTACTCACGTGCCTTGCGCAAAAATCGCTGTCCTACTGGACTCAGTGAGAGGAAGTCGGAGCACGAGAGATAAGGCCCATACACCCTGCTGTATGACTCAGGGAGTATAGCTCTGGTGGCTGTCCCAGGTAGGTCAATCGTGACAACAGGTGATCCTCATATCTCAACAGATTAAGGACTTGTATTTACTAGACTTTTAATGCAATAAAGGCTAATTTCTTGCTCATGTCCCAGCCGGGTGCCTGTCAAAGGCTCTGCTGCACAGGGCTTCTCAGGGACCCAGGGTCCTGTACTGTGTGGCTCTGTCCACCCCTGAGGCCACAAGGTCCATCAGTGGGAGGATCTCCAGGGGTTCAGGAGCAGCCAAAGCTGAGAGGATTCTCCATCAGCTCTGGTCGTATTTCACTGGCAAGGACCCAGGCCAGGGCTCCTTTGAACTTGAGGACGTAGACAGGCTGTGTACCCACAGGCAGAGGACAGGCTTCACTCAGCGCCACCAGTCTCTACGTGGTCTCCAGTCACTAAGTACCCAACTCCCTATTCCTCAACCTTTGCCCTACTCTGTCTCCACAGCTGGCTCCAAGCACAAGGCTGGCAGGACTGAGTATACAGTGGCCCAGTGACCCAGAAACTAAAAAGGAAAATGTCTTCCCCTCCGCCGGCCCCGCCCCACACTGCACACACCCCATGTGCAATATTGGCGAACAGACAAAAAACAAGAGCACGTTGAAACCCTTGCTCAGAAAGGGGACCCCTGTACACTGTGCTCGCCGCCCAGAGCACTTCTGAGAGCCTATCTATGGACAGAGCACTTGGAAGGCCTGGGGTTCCGAGGGGAGCATTCTTCTTACAGCCAGGCTCCCTGCCTCAGGTGCTCCAGAGTCTGCAGTAGTTGCAGAGCGCTCTAGTTGCATTTACTTCCCTGCAATTGGCTTCTCCTAAAAGCACAGCAAGTTTCTGTTCTATTTCCGGGCCGAGGCCCGTTAACACGCGCAGCTCCTCCCCAAGCCCTCCACGGCTTTGCCTCTCTTCCTCCAGGCCTGATGCCCTCCTGCATAGCAGTAACCTTGCAGTCACATGAAACAACAGAGGGGGGAGCCAAAGAAGCCCCGTCCTTCCATCTTTCCACTTGGCTAAGCCACGTCATAAAAGCACTGCAAGGGGCCCTTGTTCTCCAAGCCTCTTCTTAGATTTTATCTCTTAATACTTAGGTCTCCGCGCAGTCACCCCTTCCCAGTTGTCTAAGGCTTCCCTCGCCTCCTTGCTCTCTTTTCTCATTTCTACTTTTAAGCTGCTTTAAAATCAAAGCATTTGGAACCCTGATCTGGAGCCATTTCAGCTGAGATCCAAAGTGCCTGGAACATGTAAACAGTTGTGCGGTGTGGCATGCAGGAAGGAAACGAAGCCCCTTGCTGAAAATGTGTCTTGTGGTAGATAAGAGCAGGGAGAAGAGGACCAAGCTACAGGGTTAGTGTGGCAGAGTTCAGAATGTCACCAGAGGTCACCGCTGGGTCAGGCTTGGTGGCACACACCTGTCATCCCAGCACTCTGGAGTCAGAGGCAGGAGGACCATGGTGAGTTGGAGACCAGCCTAGGTTGCAAAGTGAGCTCAAAGCCAGCCCGAGCTGCCTAGCGAGACCCTGTCTCAAAGAGACAAATAAACTGAAGTCCCAGCCGCCAGGACAACTCGGCCGTTGGATGATGCTTAAGAGAGTGCCCGAAGGAAAAACAACTATTGGCCATAGCACCTCGCTGGCCATCTCCCCAGACCACTCCATATGGAGGGCGGAGATCATAAAGAGATGACGTAAAGAAGGCCTACAGGGGAGGCAGCAGGAGCTCTCGGGCCTCAGCTTTCCGCTCAGCACGGAAAGCGCCAGAGCCCACAACATGAGCCTCCAGAAGGCACTAGTGCGGCTGATTGTCACAAAACTGGCCACCACCCCACCTCTGCACCGGTGTTCGGGCAAGGTGCAGGATGCAAAAATTAGCGCCCAGAGCTGTTGAAATGGTTGACACAGGAGAACTCTGACCAAGAGGTGCACTGCCGTGTGAAGAAGCAGCTCCGGTTTTGCCTATTTTTATCTTTATTTTTTTCTTGAGCTTGCATGTCTGATTTTTTTCATTTAACACTATTATCTCAAGGTGCATCCATTTCCCTACAGACAGCTCTAGCGTTTCTTCTTATAACAGCATAGTACTCTGAGATGCAAAACGACCACACATTCCATCCCCATTCATAGGCTATTGCTCGATGTTAGTTTTTAGAAATTGCGCCCACCAAAATGTAAAGATGTTTAAATGTATTTATTGGTCATTTGTTGTTCTTCTGAGAAACAACTATCCCTTTCATCTTCTTGAGACAGGCTTTCCCTAGGCACTTCAGGCTGGCCTTGAGCTCACTGCATAGCCCGGGAGGACCTCAGACTCACGGTGATCCTCCTGCCTCAGCCTCCTACGTACTGGGATTACAGGTCTGCATTGTTGCACCAGGAAGTCACTGCTTTATTATTCAACTATGAGGAGGAATCAGTATTTAGGGTGAATGTTTACATTTCAGAAATGCATTCTAGGGCCGGCAAGATGGCTCAGGGGTCTAAAGTGCCTGCTTCAGCAAGCTTAGGTAACCACAGGGACTGAGGTTCGATCCCCAGCACCACATGCTTTGCCAGCCCCACCCCCAGGGCAGGCTGAGCCGGCCATAAAAAAAAAAAAAAGAAAGAAAGAAAGAAAGAAATGCATTATAGTAAAGCACATGCGGGCAATGCTCAAAGTAAAGGAGAGTATTTGGAGGAAAGTTAGGGGCAGTGCATGTTTTACCACTTTGGTTTAAACATCCAAAGGATTTTTGGAGGCCAGATCACACACTGACCTCCTGGCTCTAGGTGTGAGGACACACAGCACGTGGCAAAGACCATCCTGGATGCTGTGGGGGAAAGACCCAAGGGCCAGATAGCTCAGCGGTCTAAAGCGCCTGCTTCAGCAAGTTTACGCAACCGCAGGGATGGTGGTTTGGTCCCCAGCACCACATGCTGCGCCAGTCCTACCTCCACGGCAGGCTGAGCAGGCCATAACATAAATAAATAATTTTTTTTTTTTAAAAAAGGGAAGGCCCAAAAGATGAGAAGGAGCTGGGATGTGAGCATGGGGCTTCTGGGCACACCCAGGGACAGGTGCCCTAACGGGACTATGGTGGCCTGTGGGCTGGGGAACCCAAGGGCTCGCGTGGAAGGAGAGCAGCGGCTCTTGCAGACACATGGGACACCAAGAGAGCACCAAAGAGCGATCAAAAATAACTCCCGGTTGTTTCGACCTCAGCTACGCGTATCCTCAGGCAGATGTAAGTAGCAGAAAGAGTGTCTTGTCTTGACGCTGCGCAAACAATAACACCAGCAAGGACTCGACCGTCAGAAGGCGGAAGGCCCTGATGAGTGAGGTGGGAGGGCCGAGGGGAAGCAGGTACACAAACAGCTTTATAACGTCAGGAAGCTGCCGGAGCCTGGGGCGCGGAGCCGTGGGGGAGGCGTCCAAGCACGCGCAGCCTCGTCATCGCTCCCAGAGTCCCGTTCCCAGGCGACTTCTTTTCCTGGTGGTCCAGGAAACCTACCCTGAGCTGCGTCCCTCGCACTTTTAATGTTTTTCTCACCCTGGGTCTCCATAAGTCTCCCAGTTGCCCATTGCGGGTTTAAACTTGCCAACCCCTGCTGCCCTCCCAGAATGCTGAGGGGACAGGTGTGCCGGCACATCTGGCTGCCGGTGGGCGTTAAGCCAGCGGCGGCTCCAGAGTCCCAGCCCTGAATCTGCAGGGACAAGCTGGGGCGGGTGTCAGTCTCAGGTGGCGGCCCAGAAGCTGGGTGGGCAATCCCTGGCCAAGGCGAGGGGCGGAGTGGGAGCGTGGCTCCGCTCCAGGTGGGGGCGCAAGTGCTTGAAATAGGAATCCCACCCACCTCCAGCCGGGGAAGAGGACAGGGGCAAGCAAGCAACTTGCCCCTGTCCTAGCCGGCAGTGACACGTGACTGCGGCCACTGTGTCTCTCAGAGGCTGGGGACGCCACCAGGAGGACCTCACTGTAACCCCGTGCACTGGGGTCACCCGCACTCGGCTTCGGTGCTTCCCAGCTGACCCATGACGTCTTATCACCCCCCAGGAAACGACACTCGGCCATACCCTGGGTAACCACGCAGCGCAGTTTCAAAGTCCTCCACCACCTAGTGACCCTGGGCGGGAGATGCCACCCGGCGTGTCTGAGCTTTTCTGACTGCCAGTTGGGTAGGACATGCTGTGTACATCTTAGGGTGAAAGAGAAGATTAAAGGAGGCCTCAAACAGAAAATGGTGCCAGGGTGGTGGTGCAGGGCTGTAATCCCTCCAGGTCCAGCAGGACGGACCACAAGCATGTACTGCAGCCGTCCCACGGGTGAGTTGTCTCCAAATCTGGGACCCCCTAAAACATGCTTTATGCTTTTCACCAAACCCAAGGATGGTGGCAGAAAGGAGGCCGGGCCACTTCCAGGCCTCGCCCTAAGAAGGCCAGGCAGCTTCTATGCTGCCTTTTGGAAGCTCCAAGCTACTGACGCACAGGGCATGAACACAGGCCAATAGGAGGGCAAAGAGGCCCCACCCCGCCAGGCGCCAGCTGGGGCCAGCTTCCGAGCCATCCCTGCATGGCGCCGACACATCGGGGCTATGCCGGAACCTCCTATCCCACGTATACCATGGGAAGCCCCCAAACTGAGCCAGCAGAGCTGTCCCCTAAGGCTACAGGGGTGACAATCTACTTACTGCCTTAAGTACCTATGTTTAGGATTATTTTCAGGAAAAAAATGTGACTTAAACACTAGTGTGCACGTGAAAGACGTATTGGAGGAAAAAAAAAAAAAAATGTGTCTGCAACATAAGTCTGAAACCCAGAGGGACACCTTATCCCAGAAGCAAGCTGTCCGGGGTGTACCGCCCCCCGGGCTCTGAAACGCAGCCTCTGAGCTCCGGTCCAGCCCTTCCCACCTCCTCCTAAGCCAGTCCCTCGGTGTCTTAATGCCACGGGGCGCCACCTGCACTTAATCGATGAAGTAATACATACTATTGAGGTTAGGGGACGAGGCACAGAAAACTCAACAAAGCAGCCAGCTCCTTGGTATTACGAAAGATGGTCTTATTCTAAAAGCAAGGACGTCAGAAACGGGAGGAGCTGGTGCAATCCCAGCTCCTGATTCTGCCTTTTTCCCAGAAGGAAGCTGCCAGAGGTGGGCATCGCTGTCCTTTCCCTTAGGAGAGCCCGGGAGTCTATTTCCAAGGCTGGCGGTGAGTGTGACGTGGGCAACAAAGTCAGAGAACGGGGGACGGGACCTCTGCCCAGCAGCAGTGCTCCAGGCCATTTTGGAATAATGGTAGGCATACCTTTTTTCCCAAAAGAAAAAGCATTTCCAGTGTGGGCACACCGTCATAGGCGGCTTCTTCTTCCACACAGAGAATGCTAAAGCTCCATCTCTCCCCACAGCAGCAGAAGCCGTTAGACTGCCAAAAACAACAAAGTCTGAGAAATACTGAAGCCAGCAGGACTCGCACAGGCGCAGCTGCAGGCTCTGGACAAGAGGCTGTGCTACACCACGGCCTGTGCCGGGGAACAGAGGAAGGCTGCAAGAAGAACGCCAGATCAGTGATAAAGCCCCTCAGGAAGAGACAGACACTGCAGAGATCAGCTCTCAGAAGGTAAAGGCAGCAGGAGGTAAAGGCAGGGAGATAGCTCAGTAGAATAAGTGCCTGCCCGGTAAGCACAAGGGCCTGAGTTTAATTCCCAGTTCCACAAAGAAAAAAAAAAAAAAAAAAAGATAGCTGGATAGATAGATAGATAGATAGATAGATAGAGGCTGGGGAGATAGTTCTGTGGAACAAGTGCCTTCCTGGCAAGTGCAAGGTCATGAGTTCAAATCCTGGTCCAGCAAAAAAAAAAAAGACAGACAGACAAGGCAGGCTGAGTGAGAGGGAGACTCCAGGCAGGCTCCAAGAGCCCGTTCACTAGGCAAGTTCCTGCTCAGGCCCTGGAGTGAAGCGGGGTTCTGTCGAGGTACTTGGAGAACTACTGAAGGGTGCAGGAACCAGAGACCCCACCACAAACTGCATCCACAGGGCTTAGCGCGGAGGCCGTGTGACTGCCTTCCCACTAAGCACCTATTAAAATCAATTAACTTTGCTACTAGTCCACGGGGCAATCCCTCCCTGGATCTCCAAGATCAAAAAAAGACTGGCCTAGGCCTCACAGAAATCCTCCTGCCTCCACCTCCCAGTGCTGGGATTACAGGCTACACAGCCATCATATCTGACTTCTACCTCTTTCATTTTTTTAGTGGATCAGCTCAGCCCCTGCCAAGCTTTGGCATGCAGCAGGTCTCTCTGGGGATGGTTTTAGGAGCACACTGTGAATCGGGAGTGGGCTGGGAAGGGACCCGGCCGTGACATTGGTAACGGCGGGAACAGGGACCACACCTGGGGCAGGAAGGAATGAAGTGACCTCTCGGGGAAGCTTCTGGGTGTAGCCAAGGGCCCCCAAACCCAGATATCCAGATGCCCCCATGAAAGGGAAAGGAGCGTGAGGGAAGGGCGTGGGCTCGGAGCCTGGCAGGGCTCCAGGAAATGGCAGCAGCTCCTCCTGGGACCAGCAGGAAGAGCCCCTCCGCCACAATGCACAAGCTTCTGGTGTCTGCAAAAAGCATCAGCGATCACTCTGCTGGCTCCAAAGGCTCTGTCTTCTAATGAGTCTTCCTGTTTTTCATCGCCTGAGCCAAGCGGAAGAGAAAACAGCTCTGACGAAGGTCGGGTGAGGTCAGCAAGGCCCCCCGGAGAGAGGCTGCAGCCCACGCTCGAGGCGAGGAAGCAGAGAGGCCCGCTGCCTGCCCCGGCCATGCCAGCCCTGCTGCCCAGAGAGCTGCATCTCACAGCTGCCGTGTGTGCCAGTGTGTAGACAGGGCCATCTAGCTGCATGTGTCCTGGGGGGGAGGAGTCAGGCTGGGACAGAAGACAGGTGACAACGGGGCACATAGCCGAGGACCCAGAAAGCCTCCATGGAGAGCCCCCAGGAAACCTTCAGGAAGAGAGGAGAGCTCAGAGACAGGAGGATGGGAGCGGGGTCTGCAGATGCCATTCCAAGTGGCAGGACGGGCGGAGAGAATGCAGCAAGCACAAGAGAGCGAGCGGCTGGAACGAACAGGGCACGGGGAGCAGGGTGTGCATGGGGTGTGGAGGACGCAGAGCTAACGGCGCTTGGTCCTCAGGCTTCTGGAGGCCAGAAAGACCTGGGCACAGGGCTAGGGCATGGTGAGGGCCTGCTCGCTGCCTTGTCCTGGGCAGGAGAGAGAGGGGCAGGAGGGAGGGACTCTGCTCACAAACGCACTCTGCAAGGTGGTGTGGAGCCACGCCGGAGGCAGGGTGCCCTGGGCCTCGCCGCCAGGAAGGTGTCCAGGCTCCATGGTGGCAGCATGCGGGAACTGCAGGGGGGGTGGTGTTCAAAGTACAGCAGACAGCCAAAGAGTAACAGAGAAGTACAAAGAACACAGGCAGGAAACCCCGGGGCAAGGGCCAGCTGGGTGAGCTCCTGGCTGGCCTAGGCACCCTGCAGGGATCTGTTAGCCATCTGCCATCCACAGAGGGGCCTGGAATTCCTCACCCCAGCGCCCTTTCAGCTCCAGGGTTGTGGTAAGACTCAGCGGCACCAGTGACTATGCCCGCCAACAGGGTCTGGCGCACACGGGCAGCGTGGCTCCATCCTGCCCGAGGTGGCCAGAGAGGAGAGGAGAAGAGGCCAGCAGGAGCATTAATCAGGTGTAACCCTCACCGGAGGTGGCGCCGGGCTGCCACATGGTGTCCCTGCAGCCAAGCACCCCGTCCTTCCACTCCTCTCCCGTTGTCATGGCAGCGAACCCCGAGAGGCCTGAGGAGCAGTTAGAGAAGAAGGGGACAGTTCGGTTCCATGGGTCTAAATCAATCCGACTCAGTCTGAGTTCATGTCAGCCGCCAGAATCAACAGTGCTTCCATTTATGGAGTCCTTTTTTCTGTGCTGGACAACGTCTTAAGTGTTTCTGGTTAGCTCTTTTCACTCAGTGCCACCTCAAACCCAGCCCCTTATTCCCACTTCACCAGAGACGGCTTCTGAAAGGTACATACCGAGGTCACACAGCCCCAAATCCCCAAAGTTAGGACACGGCTGTCCCCCACCCCAGCCCACGCCACCCCCAGGCTGCATGAGTCCAGAACCTTCATACTTCCCCATGTGAGCTAGGATTCCTCAGGGAGCCCCAAAAATGGGCTCCCAGAAAAACCCATCTGGAATTCCCAGTGCAATGCCAATTGCGTCAGGAACAGCCGGCCTGTTTTTCTCAAAAGGAATCCCGCTGAGTCGACCCCCAACGCTGACACACACCCCCAGGGTCGCGGACACGCCCCACTCCCACCCCCAGGGTCGCTGACACCTGAACACAGCACAAGAAGTCAAACTGTCCGACACCGGCACAACATTTGGTTCCAGGGAGCACGGACCCATCTGTGGGCAGAAGGGGGCAACTGGCAAATTGTGGCTTCAGCTGCCTGCCGCTACCCTGCTGGAAGGCGGACATCCGGGGCGCTGGAGGGATGGGCCTGGCCATAAACACGGCAGCCCGAGAATGACCAGGAGCTCAGAATTCCTTCCCTCCCACCCCTCCCCGGTTGCTAATTTATGGCCCTGGCGCTGGGAACCACGACATGGGAAAATCCAGCTGGCTCATGCAGTGCAGACATCTGGATTCCCTGAGCCCAGTCAGACAGCCCCGAGAGGAGCAGCCAGCCACAGACCCCTGGGAAGGCATGTGCAGGGACCACAGCCAAGCCGGCTCCCGCCTGAGCAGACTCCAACGCACTATCTATGGGTCTGCAGATTGGTGTTTACATAGGCTCGGGCCAGTCCGCGCATCGATTAATTAATTAACTCTCTGGGTGGCCTGGGCCTCTCCCCAGGCCTGGGCTTCTCAACTAGAGTAACAGAAGGAGGGGGCCGGGTGGGGTCTGTGGCAACGTCCTTCTCGGCCTTCGGACCCTGCTGGGAAAGGACAGACTGGACACTGGACTTGGCCCCGACCCTGCCAGCGCGGAAAGACCCTCCTTGTTTCTGGGCCTGTTGGCCTGCGGGGTCGGGTGAGGGCATGGACCAGAGGACTCGCAGACTCCAGGTGCAGAACCAGGAAACAGGGTGGGGGCCCACCCCTCGGCCCCTGAGTGGCTCTGCCGGCAAACCTGTCCCTCTGAGGACTGTCCCAGCCCACCTGCGCGGCCCACCTGTCGGCGGTCCGAGCCTCCCCCACATGTCCTTTCTCCTGTTCCCCCGGGGGACACTTGAGGGCCGTTTCCTGCAAAACAGGGATGGGGTCCCGCTACTGGCATGGGCTCCCCCGCCTGTGGGGGGAGAACTTCCCCCCCATCCCCCCGGCCATTGCCTCTCGCCACTTCCTGTCCACTCCTGAAGGTGCATTTAGTGAGGAGGAAAGAAGAGGAAAGGAGAGGGAGAGGGAGAGGGAGAGGAACGGAGGAGGAGGAAGAGGAGGAGGAGCAGGAGCGGGAGAGGCAGGGAAAAGGAAAGCGGGAGGCAGGGGAGCAGAATCTTTGTTCTGTCTTCCTCCTACTCGCCCCTAAATATCCCTGAACCCTCAGGAAGCCCCAAGGGAGACTGCCCCCATCTCCTCTGACAACTCAGGCAACAGGGTGGGGTCCAGGCTACTCCAGGGCTCACAGGGGCGGCCAGCCTGGAGGCGGGGGAGCACCCCCTGGGCCAGCTCATGCCGAGCCCAGCTGATGGTGGTGCTAGCAGAGGCGGGGGCAGGTGGGGTGGCTACAGATACCCCGCGGGATGCCTGCCCGCTTCAGTCCGCCAACCACAAGCTCTGACCCCGCAGGTGTGTGCGCAGCCAGGGCGGGGCCGGAGGTGCTGTCTGTCTCGAGGGGCCCGTGTTTCCTCGTCCCTGCTCTCCACCAGCCTGCAGGGAGCCCCAGGAAGTGACTCTGGCTCTCCCACCTCTTCCAGTGCCTCGGAAACAGCTGTCCCTCAAGGGAAGGAAAGCAATCATCTCAGCAATGAGAAGGAGGGAGGTGCCCTGGTCTTCTGCCTCAGAGAACATCTTCCCCTCGGCTTCCCTACCTTCACAGGGATGGCCAGAGAGGACTGCAGGGACCAGGCCCCAAGGACCTGGGGGTGGGTGGTCCCCACCTCCAGGCAGGATGCCCAGATTCTCCCAGGAGACGGCCCATGACCCGTGTGCTCTGAGGCCTGCCCAGTCCCCCGACCTGGGCTTCCAAGGAGGTGGGTATGTGCAGACTCCTGCACCGGCCCTCTCAGGTAGGACAGCTGCCATCCCATACCCCCTTCCCAAAGCGCCTCTCGGGCCAGGGGCACTTTCCAAGTGTGCTGCTCTGTTCCAGGGCTCAAAGCCAGACCGTTGGGGTTCTGCAGGTGCAGAACCATCTCCAGCTGGCATCATGCAATAATGACAGGGCCTTTAGGAGCCCTCTGAGCCCAACTCCCCTAGAGCCCGGGAGCTCAGGAAGGACTCACACAGGAGGACACCACTGCAAGCACTTGGGGGTGGGCACACAGCACACCGGATGTCACAGAGAGGTGTAGTGGTGTCGGACCGGAGTGGGTGGCCCAAAGACCACGGCTCCTTCAGCACCCAGCACCGCCAGGGCCAGCTAGCCGGTCCCGGCCTAGCGTACCTTCCCGGGGCTTCACCTTCTTCTTCTGGTGTGGTGGGCACAGCTGGCCATGCCACACGAGGGGCAGCGCACAAACCCAGTGTCCCCCGGGACGAAAGGGGCTTGCAAAAGGCAATGCGGAAATTCTCTCCACTGGTCATGGTAGCATACACCCCCATCCCCATATACTAGGGGCTGCGCTTGGGACCAGCCTGGGCTACACCATGAGTCCAGACCCACCTGAGCAACACGGTGAGACCCTGTCTCCAGAAAAGATTCTTCTTCTGTGATGTGGACTTTTTGCCTTTTTTTCCCATTTGAGGGACAGGGTAGGATGAAAGCTCTGAAGCCCAGGCTGGGTTAAAAATCTTACTTCTGCTAGTCATTAGTTGTACACCCAAAGGCAAGCG